>JXXA01010275.1:0-13658 GCA_000956255.1 Anopheles punctulatus | reverse complement strand
ATTTATTAATTTTTTTAATTATATAATTATTTAATATTGTTATATAATAATTATACGTCAAAAAAAAACAATAACAAGTACGAATTTACGTATTTGGCGAACAATAAAATCATTTTTTCACCTTTTTATTAGCCTGCGTGGCCCGGTGTCCGTAGATGAACTGAATGATAGAAATGCATGCAACGATGCATCAAACACCGACATTGACCGGCTTGATAAGATAGTCGCTTATAAAGCAAAGCTTCAATTGTAAGATTATTTCCAGTGTGCTTTTGCGTCTCGTCGAGATGAATCCTCGAGCAGTGTTGCTTCTGTCAATTTTCTGCCTCCTGCTGGGTATGTAGAAAATAGTTTTAATCTGTGTACATTTTTCTATCCATCGTACTACTCTTCATAGTGGACGGAAACATACTCGATCCTGGATTGACTCACGATTTCATCGAGATCAAAGAAGTGATTTTGCCAAATGAGCGGAAATCTTTTTCAGGTAAGATGATAGCCAACCGGATAATGGGTTGTACCCTTTTGCAAATGATACTTTTTCGTTTTCCGACTCAGATTGTTACTATCGGTTCTATAAGTTTGGGAGGGCGAATCAAATAAAACCGGTAGGGGGTAGAACAACCTACCTCCGAGAATTTGCTCACATGGCTGCAATCGGATGGACGCAAGAGGACAACACGATTAAATGGAGCTGCGGTGGTTCACTGATATGGGAGAACTATATTCTCACCGCGGCACACTGCGCCGCTGACCATGAGTGAGTATGGTTCGTAGTTTACGTGCACACTCCTACGTTAATGATCATGCCATTACTTAATGCTTATCAGCAACAAACAACCGGACGTAGCGCGATTCGCAGATTTGCATCTGTTCAACCATTCGGACGATCAGCATGCACAGCAGCTGAGGATTGTCGAGATCATTCGTCATCCGCTGCATACCTTCCGAGCACGATACCATGACATCGCTCTTATGCGACTGGAACATAAGGTCAGGTAAGTAGTTAGCTCGCAAAACGGTCCTTGCGACGATACTCCCATTATCGATTGCCAGGCTGCATGACACTGTCGCACCCGCTTGTCTCTGGACTGATGACGAAATCCGCTTCAAGGCGTTCGAAGCCACCGGTTGGGGGGACACAGGATTCGGTAGCGTTTTACTTCAGTCCATCGCAATCAAACGAAAATGGTTGAAACTACTTTCTTCATCACTACAGCTGAAGCACGCACACCAGTTCTGCTTAAAGTGTCGCTTACTCCGGTCAGCAAAGAGCAGTGCAGTAGAAGCTTCAGTAATATACGAGGCCTCAGAGATGGATTACACGATAATCAAATGTGCGCTGGTGACGAGCTTATGGATACATGCCCGGTTAGTACGGATGTGATGGTTGTTAGAGATATTCATGGTACAAATAGTTGCATGTCATGTAGGGCGACTCTGGTGGACCACTGCAGGTGAAGCTGTTGCACAATACGCGTGTCACTCCGTTCGTCGTCGGCGTAACCTCATTCGGAAAAGCGTGCGGTCAATCGGATCCGGCTGTGTACACGAGAGTAGCTCCGTACGTACCCTGGATACGATCCGTGCTGACCGAACGAGGAGAAAACGCGACAGGTACGTTTCTCTTGCAGCTAGGACTTTGATTCATCGATAACAAATCATTATCATCCGATGAGTTTCTATTGTTACAGAGGAAAAGTTCACTCCCCAGTCATGTGCATTACGCTATGTTATGTACAGAGAGTTCGAGCCATCAGTGATATTACACAGATCGGATGGAAAGGAGGAGTGGGATCTATCAAATGCCCATCTCTTTCAAGCATTATCTAAACAAATGGTAGCAATTCACTGGAATGAGCCAAACGAAAGCGAATGCTTTGGAGTGCTTTTAGATGAAACAACCGTCGTGACCCTTGCCCGATGCACGTCAATAAACGGGTAAGAATAAGAATTGTGGGCCAGTAGATTCAGGCAGACCTAACCTGGACCTTTCCTGAAAGAGTCGTAGCAGATTATAACATAAAATCTACATCATAGGGTTCCGGCTTCCTATGTGAGGTACTACGGTGAGAAAACCAATCCTGTTGTTCAGCACTACAAAAATCCCAATTGGACAACTGGTTCACTGTACGGTGATGTTGGGTTGCTCATACTGAAGGATCCAATTGTATTTTCGCAAAACTTCTACCCCGCCTGCATATGGGACCGCTCGGGACTAGATGAGTCCAAATTTGAAATGTCTGGACGAGGTTTGCTAGAGCTGAACGTACTCGAGTCGTCGGGTCCTACGCCGTTGGAAGAAAGTGCAGGTAGGAGTATCTGCTCTTGGTTTCTAAATATGTCTCATTGATAATTTTACTATCTTTCGATGCAGTTTTGAACAGGACCATCTCTCTGCTCGGTATCATAGACGTACACAATGGAACCAACTGTTCACTTCCCGAGCAGGCGACGTCACTGTTTACGAATGGACTGGCAGATGAACACCTTTGCTTAGGCACCGAACAATTTCTTGTTCCCGGAACTTGTCAGCAGGCGTACGGAGGTCCAATTCAGCGCGAATTTATGCCAGGACCTCGCATCCTGATGTACGTGTATGCGCTGAATCTATTCGGACGTGACTGCGGGTTTGGTGAGTCAGCTGTCGGAGTTCAACTAGCTTCGCATCTGCCATGGATAGACTCGGTATTGATTCCACAAGTGGACGATAGCGATCGTGATCAACTTATATTTTTAAATCACGAACTCGAAGAAGGTGACCGTTGTAATGGAGGCAACGGTGTATGCATAAATGCTAACGAGTGTCCCAAGGTGCTGTTCGACTTTCATCAGAACCGCAGGGTACAGTTCTGTCAGCACGGATCGTTGTTTTGTTGCCCGTTGGAGCACATCCGGAACGAAACAGACGCCGAATGGAGGGAGATAGATAGCTGTTCAAACAGTCAAATATTCTCCAACGCTGACTTTTATCCCGATCATCATTTTGTGAGTATTTTATGCAATTTTTTTTCGAACATAACGACGATCTACAACAGTGTTTTTTTTTTTGCAGGTGTCAATTATTTTCACAGAAGCAGTTGATGACGCGGAACAATCGCGCGCTTGTGTTGGCACAATGATTACCAGCAAAACATTCATTTCGGCAGCCAGCTGTGTTGACATGGGCATTCCTGCTACTTATGTTTCCATAAGTCATACAGATCCGGTATTACATATTGATATGTTCGTACATCTTACCGTAGAGAAGACTATAGTTCATCCAGAGTATGAAAGTACCACCAAGCGTCATAACATTGCATTAGTAAAGACCCACAACCCTGTGGATTACTACTTAAGAAAGGTACCAGCTTGCCTCTGGAGCAATGCGACGCACACACCTTTTCAACTGGATCAAGTCGCCGAAAACGGTTAGTATTATACATTGAACACTATTTTTCTTATACAGACTAATACAGCGACTAACGCAATTCGTTCCAGAAAGCGGTCAATTCAGCACAATACTTGCCTTCACAAAATTCAACACCGACTATAACCGACTGTTCAAAGCAAATGTAGAGCCGGAGCAATTATGTTTAGATTTAGAAATTCCGGAATCGGAAAGAAGCGTTTTGCATGAAGGCTCCCAAGCTTTCTGGCAACAGAAAGATCCCCAATCTGATGGCAAGACACATTTTCTGATCGGAATCGCAAGTCATGGTGCCCCCTACGATACCACTGTGTTTCTGCACACACGCATAGCGGCCTACGTGAGTTGGATTAAGAGTGTTTTGTGAATCTTTTCCTCCGCGGTGTTTTATACAGAAACAAATAAATGGAAGCTATTGAATTACAATTTCGATTGTCTTAAGAAGATTGAATCAACAGACGAAAATATTCTCTAGAACCAAAAAAAACAACATTTAAATCGTAACTTCACTTCCATTAGCACCTTCTGATCGGTGTATTTTGAGCGTCATGTGTGTGTTTAAAAGTATCTCGGTAATAACCAGCCGGTGGAAGAACAGGTTTCACGATTTCGGTTCGAAGCTTAATAAACAACACGCCGGTAGTAGGAAACGCAGCGATCAGTTGATATTTGGCATCGCCATGATGCGCCTCATTTCGTTCGCGATAGCCCTGTTAGGTGTAACGATCGGTGAGCACGGTTTGTTTGTTGTTGTTTATATTAGAGTATGATAATTGACATGTCATTTTTTTTACTCTCCAAAGCTTCTGCTGAACTACCGGCACTTCCCAATCCTGCCCAAGGTTTGCTTCACGAAACATTGAAACCGAACGAGCGTGAAACTTTGGATGGTAAGTGATCCGGCGAACGGCGGAAAGAATCCAAAGATATGACTCTTCTCCATGTTGCAGATTGCCATTTACGGTACTATAGCTTCGGGAGCAGTGGTGCCGTTGCTCCCGCTTCCGGCAGGCCAGCGTATCTGCGTGAGTTTGCCCATATCGGGGCAATCGGTTGGAGCCAGCCGGATGGCACCGTGCGATGGGACTGTGGGGGATCTTTAATATGGGAGAACTTTCTCCTTACGGCGGCACATTGTGCATCAGATATGAAGTAGCGTTGCGATGTGTCCGATTAAGAAATTCCCAAACAAACTTAAGCAGCGTTTTGTTTCAGCAACGACCCTCCGGACGTGGTGCGCTTTGGTGATCTGAACCTGTTCAACGACACGGACGATCAGTTTGCGCAGCAGTACAACATTGCCGAGATCATTCGTCATCCGGAGCATCGGTTTAGTGCGAAGTATCATGATATTGCGTTGTTCAAGCTGGAAAGGAACGTCACGTAAGTTGGTGTAGCGTTTGGCTGTAAACAAGCTTAACCGCTGTTCTTTTCGGTAGCTTGAACGAAACCGTTGCACCCGCGTGCCTTTGGAGTGACGACGAAATACGATTCCGTACGCTGGAAGCTGCAGGCTGGGGAGCGACCGGTTTTGGTAAGCTCCAAACTGTATTCTTACACATTGCTTCTCTTAGGGTTTATTCATCGCCATCGTAGGACAATCACGGACGCCGCTGCTGCTGAAGGTGTCACTAAAACCGGTTGGACGGGATCAATGCGATCGGTTGTACCGCGTAGGTGATCGAGGTTTACGCGATGGACTGCAAGACTACCAGCTTTGTGCCGGGGACGTAGAGATGGATACTTGTCCGGTGGGTTGTTTTTTTTTTGTTATTGGTGATTAGAAACTTTTTCATGAAGAACCATATCCAGGGTGATTCGGGAGGTCCCCTACAAGTGAAACTGCTTCACAATGCCAAGATGACGCCATTCGTCCTAGCCGTGACTTCATTTGGCAGCGCCTGCGGTCAGTCTAACCCCGGGGTATACACGAAGGTGGCTAGCTACATCCCCTGGATACGCTCTGTTATATCCAAACACGTCGAAAACGCAGAAGGTTTGTTTACTGCTCCACAATATGCTAAGAGTATTCATTACCATCTTCCATTCAGAAGTGAAATTCGAACCACACGCTTGCGCGTTACGCTACGTACATCTACGCGAATACGAACCAGACGTCATTGCCTTCAAAGGGAAGGAAGAATCTTTAGATTTCCGCGGAGTACATGTAATGAACGAAGATTCACCGTCAACGGTCGTTATCGGCTGGGACAAGGCAAGCGACGCTACAGCGCCTGACAACAACTGTCATGGAGTTTTGATCGATGAAGACAGTGTCATAACTCTCGCCCAGTGTACAACCTTGAACGGGTTAGTATAGGAACAAGATGCGATCCATTAAAATCTCATACTTTACACATTATGACAGCAAACCACCCACGCACATCATTGCGCTGGAATACTTGAGGAGAGACATTGCTTGGATGGTCAAGCACCCGGAGTACAAGTTTGGTTCATCGTACAACAACATTGCGATAGTTAAGTTGAAGAATCCATTTTTCTTCGAATCAAAACTGTTCCTGCCTGCTTGCCCCTGGTACTTCCCGCAAATACCGGCAGGCGAGTTTGAGGTGACGGGACGTGGTCGGTTTGACCTCAACGTGATTCAGCTCTACGACTCGCAGGAAATCAATATAGGTACTGAATGAATGAATGCTTATGTTCCGCGAACCAAGCAGCTGGCTCATCATTCTTCTCATTCTTCAGACTCAATGATATCGTCGCTGATTCTACGATCGAGTGAGCTGCATGCCGCTAACTGCTCCCTGTCAAAAGCACATCAAGTACTGTTCGAGCAGGGTCTGTCCAACGAGCATATTTGCTTTGGATACGGCAACTTTCTAGTACCGGAAACGTGTGACCAGAAGCTTGGAGGAGCGATTCAACGTAACCTATTTCGCCTCTCGAAGTACTTCAAGTACGTGTACGCATTGAACCTGCTCGGCCGGGACTGTGGATTCGGAGAACCGGCCGTCGGTGTTCGGCTTGCAAGTTACATCGAGTGGATGAGCAAGATTCTTCTGCCATCGAGACGTCATGCGGCGGAACCGGTGCAGTTTTACAACACGGACCTAGAGCCTGACGATCACTGCAAGCGATCCGATGCGAGCTATGGGATGTGTGTTGTAATTGATCGCTGCCCGAGGGTACGCTACGATCTAGACGTCCAACGTCAGGTGACGTTCTGTGGCAATGGAACGATCGTGTGCTGTCCGTACCACAACGTTCTCAACAATACACAAGCTACCGGATCCGAGTTAGACGAATGTAAAACGCGGTACAAAACACTACATACGAAGGGTATCTACGAGCAGTTTTTGGAGAAACCGATCGAAGAACGATTTCCCCATGTGGTAAGCTACTGACATGATTTTTTTTGTGTGTAATATCTAAAGTATCGCTCGTTTGCAGATCATGATCGCGTGGCAAGCGAGGGATGGATCGTTTGATTTTTGCATCGGAACACTCGTCGCTCGAAGCATGGCCCTATCGTCAGCCGATTGTCTGTCGCGTATCGACACCAACCAGACCGTGGTGAAGCTTGGCTGGGAAAATACTGCTCCAACGCTTTGGATAAAGGAAGTTATTCTTCATCCACACTACGAGGAGTCCACGCTTCGGAACGACATCGGTATTGTAAAGATCAAAGGCGCCGTGGATCCAAGCACGGGAAAACTGCCGGCTTGCCTCTGGCAAAACCAAACACACACTCCTTTTCACCTGCGCCAGTTTGTGCTGTCAGGTAGTAATACTCTTGGTTTTCAAATTCACATCAAACACAATTAATGCCCTGTCCTGCTTAATTCACGTAGATTTGCAGTACTTAAACAGCTACCCGAAGTACAACAAAGATTGCGAGGTGTACGGTCACTATGGCAACCGAAGTCTCGAACCGACGCAACTTTGTGCGGATCTGGAACAATCGGACTATCCGATCGATAGTGGCGAACCGTCGTTTTGGCAGCAGCAGCTCGGCGATGGTGAAAGCGTTGTGCATTACCTCGTCGGTATCGTAAGCTACGTCTTCCCGGGCATGACGGTCCAAACGCGAGTGGAATCGTACGTAGATTGGATCAAAAGCCATCTAGAGGGATAATGGAGTGAAAACAAAAATCGTCTTCAAACTAAAAATACAAAATATTCAATCAAGTGTCAAATTCACAAGATCGAGAGTAGAAAACATGCCATGAAATTATATTACATACTTTACACGCTCTTCGCATGCTTGTGTGATAACGAAATTCTGCTTCAACGGTTAACCCTACCTTTCCTGGTCAATGTAGCTGCTCCTTTATTCACATGACTAAACTCCATTCAAAGAAAGTTATGCTTTCGCCCGTCTTTTGATACCCATTGTCTTGCCGATAAACGGAGCCTTTTCAATGGTGCGCTAGTGCATGGCGGCTCTGTTCAGTGTGGCGTGTGTGGTACATTTGGTAATCAAAAACAAAAACACAGTCACGCTAACGACCCCCCGAACCTATGCACGATGCGTCGTGGAGACGAAAAAAAACCCCTACGTCATGCCCTCCACCATCCGGGCGGCAAACACAATGGGGAAGTTTCGTTTTTATGTGCTGATCAAAATCACAAAGACCACGGGGTTGTAGGAATAGTCAATTCTGCCTAATGGCTAACCGGAACCACGCAACGGACGCCTTTCTTCCGGTTAAAATGGCTCCCGTCAGCTTGCTCGCTTTTCTTCGGCGGCGCAGTTCCCATATTTCCGGGCGTACATACGACTGGGACGCTAATTGATTTCGGTGAATGCGATTACGTCCTGAGATTTACAACACTCTCGCTCTTTTTGGATCAGTTTAGCTGTGGCATGTGGATTATGGCTGTTCATACGAGGGGGGATTAGTGTATTAATATTGACGATAGCACGATAACGATCTAGTAAATGGTAAAACTAATTGAATAATAAATAGTGCTTTGATAGAGCTGGAGGTGGCATCCAATGGGTGGAGATCAAGCGAATCAGTGTAACAGCTGAATGATTAAGATAAATTTGATTTTTGTTTACAATCACGTTTCTTGCGGCGCGATTTTATCCAATAGCTCACCGATAGCAGTGTAGTCTTCATGCATCCGCCTGGTACTTACATCAATTATAAATTAAGTTTCCTAACGTAGCAAAGTATTCATTTTTTACCTTGAAAGCGAAGGTATGCTGTTTTGTTTTCATTTTAAAACAAAATTAGCGCATATTATGGTTACAAAACCAGACTTTTTGTTTAGCTTTGTACAGAACCGCAGCAGCTTGGCAGGGGTGAAGTAGGCCATGTAGCGGAAATTAAAGCCGGTAAAACCAACCGCCTGTCCCGGAACTGCTACCATCATGTGGCCGTGGAAAGTCTTGGGAGCGAATTTTATACCGCCGTTGTTTTAACGTCGTTTTGTGTCGTGTCTGCACCCACATTCAGGAAGACGGTTCTTGTGCCTCCGTTGTATCTTCCCCGATGCGCGAGGCAACGAACTGGAACAGGGAAATGATGGGGCAGAACGCTCCTGGCAGAAAACTGGAAGCAAATTAAATATAGCAGGAATATGCTTCGGGCTGCGCTGGGTGAATGGTGTTCTTAGTGACAGTGTGATTGCTCGAATGACTGCGGAAGGTGTTTGTGGTTTTCATCCACCGTACAACTTTATGAGGAGAATACAGTTAAATGCACTAATAAACCTGCCGCTTGTTCTATGTTGGGCTTTTGTTCTGCGGTCAGAGATTACTAGGTGGTGGTGTTGTTTTTTTTTTAAATAATATGTTCTTTTGATTGCTATTCGTCGTGAAATACTTTGAAAGTTTTATTATTTGTTTGAGCATATAATTTTTTGTCTCCATTTAGAAAGGCTTTCATACTATACGCTTCAGACTCATTAATTAGGTAGCAGTTTCAGGCACAGCTGCCAAGCAACCCACACACTCTCTCTCACACACACACACACACACACACACACACACACACCCAACACACTGCGTGGCACAGGAAGGTACCAAACATCTAGCGCCAATAATTCAATATCTCCCGCTGATTGCCGGAGATGAAACCGTACGGTTCTTTTCGGTCCTACTGTCTCTTACTGCCGGTCCCATTCGGAGACACACTTCCCGGGCCCCAAATCAGCCACACGTGTCTTTGCCAAAATAAACCCAACAGTACTCCCGCGCTACGGGTAAGAACGCACGTGCGAGTAAGTGCTTCACCCAAATTAGGCGAAAATGAAAGATGTTGCCTACCATCTATTTCCGAGGTAATTAATGTTCACGTGGGCTGGTGCTGGCGGGGAATCCTGCTGGCGGTGAATTATGTCACCACGTTTGCCGTCGTGTTTAGAGTCGTTATAAAAAGAGATGCTTCAAGGATACAATTGTGATAGAATTTTAAGTAGTTTTCTCCGGTTTCAAATCGACTGGAAATAAAATCTCATCCTATCTGAAGAATGAGACACATGTACAATGCTGTTTTATTAGTACATAACGTTCTCAAACCCTCATTTTCTTACCGCCTAGGCTTGATAAACAGTAAAAACAGATTTATTGACTGATCTGACCGGAGCGCTAAGCGAATGCGGTATCGCGAAGTTTCCATTGGGTCTTTATCAATATTTGCGCAGTAATGGATCAAGTGGTAAAAAAAATCATGCTC
Organism: Anopheles punctulatus; assembly: GCA_000956255.1. NCBI lineage: Eukaryota > Metazoa > Arthropoda > Insecta > Diptera > Culicidae > Anopheles > Anopheles punctulatus. The sequence continues at coordinate 3,602 of JXXA01010275.1, read as the reverse complement.
TAGAGATTTTCGAAAGCGAGGATGTTTTTTCTGAGAGCAGCTAATGGGAAACTGAATAATGAGAAACAGCGCAACATTCAATTGTTCACTGCCAGCTTCTAATCGTCTGAATTCATTCCCTAGAAGGTGCACGAAAATGGCATTCCTATTTTTAGTATGGAAAATCCCAAAACATCCTAAATCATAGTGCTCCAAATGTTCACGAAGCAGCCAACGAATCCTAAATCGAATATTCCATTCCAACTTGTAACGAACGCGCACAAAATAACAATCGAAAACAACGAACCAATACAGCTTAATTAGAACTAATTGTGCCGATGTTCACAACACGCCCAAACTCGCCCAGTCAAACGTGTCCAGCGGCTTCCCGGTGCCGTTTGAATAATTGATCAAATCCGCGGCCGCCTGATCCGATACGGTGGCTCAGCTCCTTCGCTTTAATTATTTGCAGGCAATCATTTATGCATCAGCGAGTGGTTCGGAAGGCGCTGTGGGTTTTGCGTCTGACGCCCTTGGATAAACTCCTTGGTCTACCGGGAAAATCAATTCACCGGGCTGCTTCACCGGGAGGTAATTTGGTTCGGACTCAAAACCGATTCCCGCCGCCAATGATCAACTATCAGGCAAAGCCGTAAGGCTTATGCGCCTCGAGCGAGCACAGCGAACAGAAGCTGTTGGCTATTTTCAGCATTAAACGGAAAGCCATCAAAAACACCCCATTTGTACGTCGGGTTCAGTCGATAGGCCTTACAGTCAACTACATGTTTCACTTTGATGCAGTGCACGTTCGATTTACTTTATGGCGTCAAGGTTCGTGTGGCTTGACTTGTGATGAACGATGCGCCCCGAAGATGGCTGCGACCGTAATGATCCGGACGATGATTGCCGACATCGTTTGCCATGGTGTTTCTCCATACTACATGTTTTCTGTTCCCATTACAGCACTCCATACTAAGCAGCCGATGCATCCCGATGTTTGGCCCGATAAAGTCGTAAAAACATCGACGAAACTGGGTCTAGAGATGACACGTTCTTTGGGCATGTACGAAAACAAGATCGTAAACAGTGTTGGGCAAAAGGTTTGCACGCTCCGTTTGATATATTTCTTTAAACGTGATGCAATTTTTCTACCAGCGGGAAGAGTTTATCATGTTTTCTGTATACGATGATCAAAATAATAAATTTATTATAACTACACGACTCCCGGTTAAAAATACAGCACGTACGTAGTATACTGTAAGTATCACAAAGAACATAATATCCAGCCACCAGACGGAAATGCTCCAAGTCACAAGTCGTAAACGCAATACCACCCAGGCAAAACTTCCAGTTCCACTAACCAGAACATTTGAGCGCCAACTAGAAACGATGTGGGAGCGAAAGTTTGATAAGTTTCGCTTACTTCCAGGAATAGCATCTAAAAACTTTGACCATCATCAGCTCGATGCGCTGTTTGCTTTCCTGCCGTTGGCACATTGCCGTCGAACGCTCGGCTGCTTCCGGTACTTTTATCGCTGTTGTAGTTTCGTTTTATTTCGTCTCCGAATCGACACACGCATCCTCCGTGTTCTTTCACTCGGCTGAATCGAGCCAAGCGGCACGTGCTTGGAAGCAGATTGCGGAGGCAAGAAAGGGCAAGCAAGCAACGAAAACGGACCGGTTCCGGGACAAACATTCACTCTGTCTGTGGCCTCTTGTATCTAGTCTAACGCGGCCGCACTGTTGCTGGTGTTGACACCACGGTAAAAGGTACAACAAAAAAAGCATTTCCCATACACGACGGCGGTGTATGTTTTTAAATACAACCTTATCTTTGTGGCATCGTTACATGTACATTTTGTGTTGGATTATTGAAATTGCGCCTGTTGAGTCTTTGGTTGGAGGAAAAGATCTAAGGACAACCTTTTTTCCATGGAAAAAAATCAAACCCACTCCTGAGAGAATACCCAGAAGGAATTACTGTTGGTGCGAAAGGCTATGTCTGCGGGCATATTCAATGGCCAGAAGTCAGGATTTCTACACGATCAATGTTTTTAACTGGGTCACTCACGTACGGATTGGTTCGAAACGCAAGACGAACCACAGACAACCATAATTCCGAAGTCAGTGCAACTCCTACTGTGGCCAGCAAACAGCGCTTGAACCTTCACGAGTCCAGGATAGATCCTACACACTAAATCGGGTGGTTTGGCTTATGCCTCGCCTGTGACGACCGTTTCGTGCCCAAGTGCCCATGCGAGAAAAGGAGGTACGTAGTTGAAGCAACTATAGGACGAGCATTTACTCCCACAGCGAGAAAGCGACATGCTGGTTGAGGTGGAAAATTTCGCCCATAGACTGTGCATACAACATCATCTGTTGAAAGGTGGTGGCGGTACCGGTAGTATCTTTCCATCGGGCTTGGGCTGATAAAGAGACGACTGTATGTATTTATTTGCTTTTTTGGTGTCGTCTGTATTAAAACGTTTATTTAATTACTTACGAACCTGGTACTAATTTATATTTATATTTATTATTTTTTCTCCTATCGAAGAAACTAGCAGGAATAACATTGTGAAATGTTAAAATAACAATTTACCATATTTTTATGATTTAACGTTAAGATGGTATTCTTTTTGAAGTCGTTTCTAAGACCAATTGAAATGTCACTGGTGTAGAAGAATGTTGTGAATGCATAGTGAATGAACAGTGCATAGAATTCTCTCTTAGACACAACATTTGAGAGGAAAATCAATTGTACTCATTTAAAGACTAACCTAGAAACGTAGACAAATGTTGTCCGCTTCAGGTGTGTGAAGAGCCGCTCCACTGAGTGCCGGAAAAACACATCCGACCTTGTGGCAGAACTCAACATAATCGAAAGGGGAAGTCACTCAAAGCTTGCTTTTGGTTGATTTTCATTTTGCTTCGAGCAGAGCTGCTCTCACCATGAGAGCGTTAAATAAGAGAGTTCTACTTTATTTATTTTCATTCAGCATCAAAACTTGCGTCACAAAGAGCAGTGCAGTTGAGGCCGGCATTATTTTGACACTTGCACTCTCCACTTGCAAATATTTTTAACAACACAGCGTTGTGCTAAAGGCATGTAAGGCAATTATCTAAATAAATGATTCATTGTGGATGTTAATAATTCAACGAAATAAATAAAGTAGATTAAGCGGCTAGAACATACTACATGTTAAAAAAACGACATTATTAGGGAATGTCAAAAACTTAGGCAAAGGCCTATTAATGAAAATCAACAAGTTTCTTTCAATAAGGCATCATTTTCGATCCTTAATGTATCACAATATGAAACAAACTTCAAACCTTTTCCAATGCCAGAAATTGATTAAACATACATAAAAATACTGACAAAAAAGGGCACCATCTGCCTCCATGTTCCAAATTTGTTTAACAAATTGTTTTCTTTTCCTAGCGACCAAAGAAGATGGGATGATTCGTTCGGTGGGAACGCAATTTAGTTTCCGCTGCTGCATCCGTCCTATTAACTGCCGCCACCTTGTTGTCTGAACGAATTTCCGGAAAATTGAGACACGGGCTACCACAAATCGATCCATTCTGACCTGAGGTTGTTTTGGCGTTGTGGAATTGAGGTAAAA
>JXXA01010272.1:0-13649 GCA_000956255.1 Anopheles punctulatus | reverse complement strand
TGCAAAATGTGACCACCGTTCTTCTTACCGTTCACAGAGCTGCATAGTGGCGATTGTGGTCCCGGACGTGGAAGTGATCAAGAGCTGGGCCCAGGAGAACAACATTCCCGGCACACTGAGCGTACTGTGCAACAATCCGGACGTGAAGCAGCTCATCCTGAACGACATGATCCTGTGGGGTAAAGAGTTTGGGCTGAAGTCTTTCGAACAGGTACGGCGGTGGTGGTGATGCTGGTGCTCCCCTGATACCGATGAAGAAATCCTGCCAGCATGAAATTAATCCTCCTCTTGTTCTCCTGCAGGTTAAGGATATCTACCTACATCCGGATCCGTTCTCCGTGCAGAACGGTCTGCTCACACCGACCTACAAATCCCGGCGGCCACAGATCCGAAGCTACTTTGCGCCCCAGTTGGAGGACATGTACAAACACCTGGACTGAATGCACCGATAGCGCTGTGCGTGCTTATACGCGTGTGTGTGTGTGTATGCATCGGCTGCTCCTTATGCGGGAGACGTCGACAACCAAGCTCGTTCCTTTCGAACCCATCCGTTGCGGGGAACTAGTATTGAATGTTTTTACTTACACGCATACTCTTACGGAGGAGAAAAAAAGTGTTTATAATTCGTTTTCTTTACGGCAAGGATAACAATTAAATAGTAATTGATAAAACAATACACAAAGCCCGGTACTAAAGCGTTAGTGCGTTTACTTCTGTTGTTCAGACCCTGTTCGTGAGGTGTTTGTGTGTGTGTTTAAAGGCAATACGTGTACCATAGGCCTGCATCGTACGCACACATTACCCCAACAGCGAACCGATAGTGTCGATAGCTTTCGAGTCTTACTTCTAATATGTACTTCATCTGCTCTCCCCATAATCATCAAACGCACGCAGAGGGGGCCGCCATCGTACCGCTTACCAGGTGCATCCGTGGTCCGTCAAACCTGGTGCGAGTACTGTCAATTTCTTCGTAGCATGAGCAGTGGCAGTTGTTTTCTGACTCAAACGAAATAATATTCCATTCGAAAACGTTATTGCGATCCCGGGATTGTAGGAAAAGCAAATGGGGGATGGGATCGAGATATTACTATGTACATAGCGAGAGCAATGCGGTAGGCTGAAAACGTACCGCGTAGAAGAAGCGACGGAAGAACCCTCTTTACCCACCCTCCACAGCCAGAGGAGTGGAACGGTAACGTCATTGGACTTTGGATTCGTTTCGATGAAACTCTAGTCATGGGTTAGAATTCTTTTTTGTTTGTTTGTATCGTTTCTTTCCATCGCTTTTCTACCCCTTCTAATTTGAATGCTCTTTGTTTTTTTTATTTACCCTCTTTGCGTTCTTTGCGTGAGGCATGTTATCGCGTACGTGCTTGAGACTTAATTTATTATCCCACAATTAATAAAAAAGAACGAGCTTTCGGGCCAAACGACAATATAGTTACGTATACAGATATTAAGTGGTATTAGAGACTGTTTTTGTTTTGTGAATGGCGCACCGATTCTTGACCATTTGCTTTCGTAGGACGCATGGGGCTGGATTAGTTGGTAGGAAGCGCCCTCGGTGAGCGTGTGAGTTTCTGTTCGGATAAACCGTTGGCGCGTTGGTAGCAGTGTGGCAACAGGCCACAGGCTACACATCGTAGATGCGTAAAATGGCATGAGTTTTACCATTTAACAACCTAGTAGGAATAACAAAAGATAAATAAAAGCAACAACGGCAGTGAGTTGATTAGTTAAAGGCTCTAGTAGAGGATATCGAATGGTGAGAATGGCGAAGAATGGAGGGAAAGGTAAAATAAAAACCAAAATTAAGTACGTTAAAACCTTTCTTTGCGAAACAAATATGTATGAACGCGCACCTATCAGCGAGCAGACGAGTGAGAGACACGCTCACTCGTCCTGTTGGTGGTGACTATCATGAAGGGTTAGAGAGAAGTAAAGCGCGAGCATAGTATCACCGCTCCGGGCTTATTATTATAGCGATCGCGTTTGAAATTTAGGCAATTTTCCGTTTTCGATCGTGTGGCGTGAGTGCGTGTGAAGGAGGTTAGTGAAACGTAGCCGGCAGTGATGAAGAAGAAGAAGAAGAAGAAAAAGAAGAGCGGTACTATGGTAAATGCAGCAGAAATACAGTAGTAGTTTCTTCAAAACCCTAACCAAAAGCAAGTAAAGCAAATTTATATTACCACGCTAAGCAAACTCACACCCCCAGGACCCAGAAACCACCCTTTCCCTCTCCCTTCCTCTCCCCATATCCAGTGTCGAGCAAATTACCGCACTACACAGCAAAGCAAGCAAACAAACAAAAAAAAGCAACACACTTTTTACAACGGGGCGCGCCTATACTTAGATCAAAACTACAAAATAAAAATTATTTAGTTAGTTGATAAACGGACCGGATGCGTGTACGAAGCAAGAGAGGGAGTGTGCGTGTGGGTGGATTTCATCCGAAAAAAAACAAATAGTTTCTTCCACTTGCTGCTGGGATCTGGTGGGAGAGAGAATAACTCATCGTCGGATGGTCGTTTGTAATAATCATGTTTTGATTTGTATTATGTTTCAGTTCTATTCTAAGCTGCCCTGTCCTTGAGCATTGACGCAAATATGACTCGAATCGTTTTATTAACGATCCAACGAAATCGCTTTACTAATCTATGTAGGTGTTGCGTGAAAATGTCACGACATTTGTAGATGAGAGCATATCGTCACCTAATTTTCCGATTAAACTCTTTTTATCATTGTTTTATTATTAAAAATATTTACTTAAAAATTGTAATTGTGGTTTAAAATTAATTAAAACATTTTCCAACATTGTCTGAACAAGTTTCTCCCACTCTCTCATTTTTCAGTCACAATCAATATTAAGCGTATCTCTCGCGTCTTTCATTTGTACAATAGAATGAACAGGAAGTCTCGACGTAAATACTCCTTCCTTTCTTATTATATATTTATACGTTCCAGTGGAGCTCTTCAGATTTTCTTCAGAATTGTGGGGCATAATTCCTCTCGTTGCCTTTTGCTTCAATTAAACTCTCTATCGTTAGACACCTGCTTTTACCTTCTAACAGTACTGCGTTATGCATTTGTTTAATTTGTTATAGTTATATATTTATATAAAAATTGTCATTTCTGTTTGATAGTAATTTTCCTTTTCATCGTTCTCATAGGTTAGATAAATTTGCAGCATTTAACGCTACCGTTTCACCTGCTTGCAAACGCTTGCAAGTGATTACGAAACGGTCTCTTCGGCTAGACGGCCCAAGGGCGCTACTCACAAACCGGCCGCCTTCTCAACGGTACAGGAAATTATGTTTGCCCACGGCCCTCGGGCCAATATTGCCGTCCCGGCACCCGGTCGAAACTCATTCACTGCTACGCACACTTGATCGAATCACCCCGGCCCGGGCCACTCCTCAATCAAAGCAATCGAGTAATTTGCTTGTCACCTACACACGAGCATCAAACATACTCAACACCACTCTACCGGCGTGTCGGTCGGAGCGTTAGTCTATTGTTTTAAGCGCAACCCCGGGTACCTCTTGCGACTATTTTCCACACCGGCTCCGACAGCTGATAAAACATATTGACACTCCATTTTGCACCTCGCTTGGGCGATTGTGTACACACGGAAGCTGTTCGGTGTGTTTTTTTGTTGTTTTACGTCGCTGTCTGGCCAATTATTGACCGGTAGGATCAGCACGTGCAGCTTGAGACATGTCTGGAGCCAAGACAACAGTGGTCCAACGGTGGGCCCTTCCTTGGTTGCTTGCCGGTCAGTTGGATCGATTTCCGATTCGAATCGGCTGCCCGGCTGGTGGTCAACCATGCAGGGGAAGGGTCAACATGAAGGGGAAATTAATTTCAGCTACGCGGAAATGGGTGGTTGCTTGGTGGCCGCGGTTCAATTATGCTGTGTAATGAGTTCTGTAATTAGGTTGTGTCGATTGGGCTGTGTCGATGCCACCAGTGGGCTTGACTTCAGTCGCGTTGGTTTGATTGATTTGCAAACGATGTGTGACCGATTGAAGTGCGCATTGCTTTAGCAAACGCGGTTTTAGAAAAGGGAACTCAAAATGCAAACATAGCCTTTTTTAACATTGGTAATGGCATTGTTTGAACTTTAGTATTGATTGCAACATGTTTGCTAGAATAGTGGGTAATTTATTTAAATATAAATGATTAATTTACCAACCTTAAAGCGCTTCGTGCGCTCCTGATTTCGTGTAAAATATTCATTTTAGGTGCTTATGATTTAAAAGGCGCATAAAGTGGCTTTTAATCAATAAAGAAACAGGGTTTGATAGAGCCAGGTAGAATATCAAACCCTGTTTGATATCATGAGATAGAGCCAGGTAGAATATCCGATGCAATTCATGTCACAATTTATTTCCTTTCTAAAAATATAAGCACCTCTCCTGTTGTCTCTATCTTCGAGTAAAATCGGAACAATAAAGAATTTTGTGCATCCCAAGAAAATAAACCCTCCTTTTGCTAACAGACGACAGAAGAAAAAAGAAGACAATCCTAGCTCGTACGTACATGAGGTCATCCTCAACAAGTCCCGCGCCGTTCAACGCCGATGACAAACAGCGATTTAAAATGCACAACATTTCCGACCGATTACACGCACCTACCCCGGACAAAACTTTGCCAACCTCCCCCTCCCGCCCCACCATGCAATCGGCAAAAGAACAAATAAAATCGTGGCACGCTCGGAATGTTGTCTTACTTGTCGCTTTCCGTGCGGTGCCGCGGTGCAAAAGCGGAAAAGCCTTCCACGTCAACGGGTGTAAACTTTTGTCTGTTCGCTGCGGGCCGGGTCTGCCAGGGCTGCCGGTCAGATTAAAAGTTCACCTATGAATATTTGAGCAAGGAAGTCAGGTGGTTACGTACGTACGAAGCGACGGTCGACTTAAGACCTTCCGGTACGGCATGCCATTTCCTTTCGCAGTAGTTCTTTCGCCAGTTCGGAGCTCGGTTTCCGTTTGCAAAGGAATGAAAAACGAAGCTCCTTTCAATGCAAAGATTACTTGTGCCTTTTTTTTCCCTCTCCCTCTATCACCGGCAAGAAACAAATGCAGGTAGAGAGTGTTTGTGCCAACGTCATCAACGTCATGACCGTCGTCGATGTGGGTGAGAAAAAGAAAGGAAGGGAGAGAGAGAGAGCGAATGAGATACAACTAAGCACCTGAGTACTTTTCTTGCTTGATAGGAAAATCTGTTCCCCCGTTCCGTCGCACCGGACGAGCTTGGGTTCGTTTCCTTTGAAAAACTCCGTTTCCGGTTGCACCGGCACGGTAGCTCGTTCGTGGGTTTTCCCCATTTTCCACCGATCGTGGGTCCGTGGGATGAGAGGTTGCTGACCGTCGGACCAAGGAGCGGCCAAGGGTGGCGGTAACAACTTTCACCCCAAGAGACTTTCACTGCACCGTGTGGTTTTAGGTGTTACAGGTTTTTTTTTTTTTTGAACGCTGCTGCTTGATTCGGTTCTATTTAAACACGTCCTATCTATCACCCCTAGAGGCTGAAGGGAGCTTGTGGCGTTTCGTTGGAATGATGCATAGTTTTTTTATACCACACAAGCACATTGCTAAACTATGTCGATTTTTTATAACTTAGTTTTCAGATATGTCGTGTTTTTACTTTCAGTTTTTTATATTAAAACAAATTAAACTAGTTCAAAATAAAATAAGAATAATAGTAATAATATTATTAGTAATGACAGTAATGATAATAATAACAGTTGTAACAAATCAATACTTTTATTACATCAGCAGGTCATGAAGAACATATCAAAAGCGCCATCTATAGGAACTATATAGAAACTATTTTAAACATGATTTTTTTAAGGTATCAAATAACATTTCATTTTTGCTTTGGTTGTATTTCATTAGTATTATGATTTACAATTTTCAAACTGATAAATATCATATTAAATAGTTTGAAATACTAGCACATTTCTCAAACTCAACGATGACAAAAGTCGTCTTCCCCGTGCCAAATGTCCAAAGGAAAATGCTTTCATTTCTCTTTCCCAAAGCACTAGATGTTTCCTTGAAACCCACCCGACCCGAATCTACCCACACCGCAAACGGATAGGACGGTCCCAAACAATGCATCGCAAATTAGTCCGGGGCGGGTACGGCGAAACGGGCGCATCTCAATTGGCGTGTTCCATCCAGCCAGACGGAACCGAAATCTCCCTAAGTAACGGTGGGACCTTACCTTCCCGGGCTGGCCGGAACTGAAGCAAGCTTCAAGTGGGCCATCACAGCCATGTAACATCACGCTCGTCGCTCGTTATGCACGGATATTTTCACTGAATTGGCAGCATGCGGCAGCATCACGCTTTGTCTGCGCCCAAGTAATCCTTTGCCAGTAGTTTCACAACCTCCGGAGCTTCTCTCCCCTCCCGAGGGAGCACCCGTTCAGCCAATCCCGTGTCTAAACGGTGCTACCCGTTGCTGCCATCGTTACCTTGCTCGCAAGAACGAGACCACACAAACTTCTCTCGGCACGAAGAAAGGTTCGCCCCGCCAGCATACCTAGCGCATACCTTACCGGCTCCTCGCACGGGGATAATGACGTATAAAGGCGGGAGTGCAAAACATGTTGTAATATTGTGCAAATTTACCACCCAATCTAGAATTCATCTTCGTCCCCGAAGCATTCGTCCCCGCAAGCAGACGAGGATGTGCAGATGCTGCTGCTGCTGCTGCTGCTGTTGCTGAAGCGTCGTCATCTATCTTCTTGGGGTTTCTGCTCTACCGATTCTCTGCTCCGCTGCTGGTACCGATTGGGATAACTTACTCGGTGTCGGTTGGAAACGGTGAAATCTCGATTCCCTCTGGACGTGTCTATGCTTTCCTTTTTTTTCTTCTTCTCCTTCTTCTTCTGTGTGTGTGTGCTACCGGCGATGACGACGATAAACGTTTGCAGTTTTGTGAAGGAATGGTGTCGGTGAGGTGGTGTGGAGCAGGAAATGCATCAACTTCATCATCATCAGGGAGTTTCCTGGCCACAGGAATGGCCGCAGACGGTGCAAAACCCAGGAAACGGGCGTAAAACGAGAGAGGTTGCTGGTTGCTTTCTCTGCTTTTTTCCATTCCCCTTCGAAACGATTATCGGTTTTTGAGTATCGAGTGTGCTAAATGGTTGTTTTATCTCCTTTTTTCTTTTTACATTCGGTTCAATTTATGGAAGCGTAAAAATACAGATTGTTAATTGTTAAAACATGTAAATATCAATCGAGTGTTTGTAATATAAACTGAAAAGTTAAGCTGGAAAGTTTTCTTACTAACCAATTAAGATTGTTTTTCTTATAGCTGTATCTCATAGGGCTCAAAAGTGTCTACAAAAAATATGACATATTCGTTAAATATAAATTCTCACTAATATTATCTACTGTTTTAAGACTTTAATTTATGGGAATAACGACGAAATATTGCTTCTAAATCATCTTCCGAATATTTCGTCCTGAAATTCAATATTAAATATCCGTATAATGAAATGCTATACAAATTGCATACTATCAGGCTGAGAGTCTCTTACGTTATTTTGAATATTTAATCAAGCACATTTGAAAGTGTAATCTATTGCAAATTCTTTTAAATAAAAAAATCAATAAAAATTACTCATCCAGCAAAGAACAACCGATAACACAGATAACTTCACCGTACCTTTAACCTTGCCGGTCGGTCGGTCGGTCGGTTGCATTTCCTTCGCTCGGTTCTCCCGAGGGATTTCCCCCTCCTGTTCCGATGCACGTTTCCAGCGCGGGGCAAAGTTAACGATCAGGAATTTATTGCTCCTGTTTTACTCGCCCCGGGAATGCCTGTTAACCTTACCTCCGGTGCCCCCCGGCGGAAAGGAACTCGTGTTACTTGCTGTTTTCGTTTGCCACGAATACCACGAACTATTTTCGCCCATTCCAAGCGCTCTCCGCTCTCCGGGCGAGCTTTCCTTCCTTATTGAGGAACGTAGGTTTTCGATAAACTTTCTCCTGCCTTCTGCTACCGCGGTCGTATCGGTTTCATTTTTTACTGGAGGAAAACAAGTGTTGTGGATAAAATAAAATAAAAATGCTACTGATAGTTTTCCTTTCCAAACGAGCGGTCATGGCGCGTGGTATTTAATGCATCGTTTCGATACGGAAATATTCGTTCACCTCACCCGCTATGGTGTAAACACGCCATCCTCATCTCGAGCGTGTTGCCATGCCACCTGTCTCCAGCTACATGGATGCAACCGGCAAATACACGCGTGTCGGGAGAGGAACGCGCTTCGGTAATAGACAAACAAAAAGGGGTTAACACAGCAGGAAAAGTGCATTAATGGTAGCTATTTCTCTCAACGCGAGCGGGTTTTGTTGGATCAGCTAGGCAAACGAGCAGTTTGATTGATACCGACAGACTCCGTCTGCCGGCTGTGTAAATTGCCTTAGTGCAAATTTTGCACCATGGGCGACTGGAATGCCAGGAATGTGAACAATTTACTGCATTGCAAAATGACGTGTTGGAGGAAAGGTACACGAGAAATATTTAAATAATAAAACGAAATTTCTTGTAATGAGCAGAAAATTCACCAAACCACCAAACAATCAGACGATAGATAATTTAAGTAAAATATATATAAGTAGTAGCCATTCGACCCATAGCAGTATTAGTTTTTATTTGTAAGTATTAAAGCTTCAAAAAATACTATAAACAACACTAATTGTTAGCTTAATTTTAGGATGAGTTGGAAATTAAGCATGAATGCATGCAACAGGAATGGCCAAAATATTTATTTTATATAATTCTTTTAATATTCTTGTCATGTTTGAATTGTTATTTTATGATCAAGGCATATCATTCCTATTTTACATGACAATATTAGAACATACTTTACATTCTTTCTCGCATTCTTTTTTATAATTTCTTCTCTCTTTCTTTATCTCTCTTTTTCTCTAAAAATCTTTAATTTAACCATTTTTATTTACAATATTCATCTAACCTGGATTGAACGATTGGATACCTCTCACCCACAATCGGCCAAAGGGAGTATTTCAAACGCGAATGCATTCAAATTTTATGCATAAAAATTGCATCTGTTTCTGTCGCATACAAAAAAAAGGCACTCCTAAAATGGCACATGGCCCTTCTTTTCTATTCCTCGATACCGCGGCGGTGGAATCGAAGCAGAAGCAGTGAACCGATACCAGATGCTGAATTAAAACGATGTCACGTTGTCCATTGCTTCCTTCGTGTGGCTGTTTGCGTGCGTGTGTGTGTGCGGCACAAAGTGTCACTATGAATATTTGAGCCACGGGTGATGTGGGTGGGTGGTGAGTTTTTGCGTGTGTGCCGCATCTGATGCAATAATTCATTCCACCCAAACAAGGCATGCATTGAGTCGAGTGCAGTTGCATTTCATTGCTTGCTACTGCTGCTGCTACTGCTGCTGCTGCTGCTAACTGCAGTGGTGGTGATGAAAATGCTGTAAATAATTTAATCCAGTTGTGTGTAGCGTTCACCATGTTCTCTCCTGCTGCACTAAACTCTCCACCCGCCCTGCATGCGCTGCTATGGAACAAAGCATTTTTATTTATTCGGCAAATGCACATGCGTCAATCGTACGGAGCAAGGCACAACCACCGTGTGGTGGAGGATTGTGCAGTGAATAGTTGATATCATCCATTTTCTGCTTGCTCGGACACTTACACTCGTGCGGTTCGGCCCGTACCGACCCAGAAGGGGGTCGTTTGGGCGATCTTTTCAAATCAATCAGTGGAAAGTGTTGGAGGGTTGAAGTGGGACCGGAGACGAAAGTCAACTGCTAGAACAAAAGGTTACGAAAGATTTTATTCCCCACTTTTACTGCCGGTATAGAACGTTTTACTTGTAGGGATCGTCAATCGATTTTTAGCATTACGTAAAATTACGTTTGAGGTGATGAAAACGATTGGAAAAAATAAAAACATTGTTTTATTCTATTGAGCATTGCGATAAGAGCATGTTTGTGATAATTTTCTACAAATCGCCAATGGTTCTTCACAATCCCTGTCCGAAAACCCTTGTCCGCACTAGCATGAATTATTTCGCTTCAGCTTCGAAAACAATCCAAACGATTGTGTTTGAGGAGCATTTTGCTTCCTTCACCATTGCCAACCGTATCAGCCCTAGCGCCCAATGGACGGTAATGATTTCCTAACAATTGAATTCAATTCGAGCAACACCCCTTCCGAAAACGAAACCTCCTGTCATAAACAGGAGCAAGCACACGGTACGGAAATTACCTACGCGGTGAATAAAATTGCCTTAAATTGCCGGTACCGGCTGGGACCGGTATGTCCAGCCTACCGACGGCTGCCCAGTTATGGATGGACATCTTTGCCCGCTCGCTATCAGCTACCGCCACTGGATACACAGTCAATGTGTCGATCATAAACATTAATGTCCGATTGCGATGGTTTAGGCGCGGGAACTAACTTTATTCAATCCAGACACGCACTCGTTAATAGCTGCAAAGGACAAAACAAAACAAAAAAACAGACGCTCAGATGCCGGAAATAAAGGCATTCCGGTACTTGAGAAGGCTTTCTAAGTGAACGGGGACACAAGCAGAAGTACGTCTGGATCCAGCAACGCCCAGAAGCAAGGTGGCAGGAACAAATAGGGAAACAAACGGAAATTAATTAATCACACACCCCTTCTTTGTCTCTCTGCTGGTAGAGCTTAAAGCGTGTGGCTTTCAGGGACGCTTTGCGATGCGATCAGGATTATCGAAATCGCTTATGAGGGAATCATTCGGTAGGAAATCCTTGATTTATCCGATTATCTTAAAAGGTGTAATGCGGGATGCATACATTTGGGCGGATATTGAACATGCGCCGAAATAAAGAAATATCATGGAGAGTTTGTATTTTATTCGAAATAGTAATAGTTGTAACATGTTTGTTAATACAAACATGTTTGTTGGTACACAATGTACAATATTCCTGCTAATTAGTCAAATATTTTGCATTATGAGACATTACATATGTAACTTTAGAAGAAATCCGTGCAAAAAATATGCCTGAAGCATTTATCATAAAAAATAGTTTAAAGAAAGAAAAAAATGAAAATCTAAATCAGGGTTAAAAAACCTCACCATGCGAAAGAAAATAAACGGATTCTTTTGCTGAGTGTTTTGCATCGGATTGTTAACGACGTCCATCGTTATAAAAAAAAACAAAATAGAAAACCGAGCGCCTTAAACACACCCACACATTATCGGCCTCCATTCGTTTCAATCAATGTATATCCCTCAGTTGATTACCGGAATGTAATTAAATTTCGTTAGCAGGAACGAAAAACGTAGTCCGCCTTTACTGGCCCGTCGGTTTGTTCGCTTTTTTTTTCAACCGCATCACGCGAGCAAAATTTACCAATAAAAATGTAATTAAAAACAAAGTATAAAATTTAACGACAGCCGAAATACCGAAAGCTGTGAACGGCCCTAAAAGGAAACTGCTGGACTGCCTTCCTGTGGGATGGTTTCGTTGGGTAGTCATGACATTAGCATGGGTTTTTTTTCTTATTCACAATACAGGAAAGATGTAAACAGGGAAAGTTTTTCTCATTCCCGAATCGAACGAAGCACAGCTTGTATTGATCTCTTATCCATCGTGGTTTTTTGTTTGTATGTAATTTAAAATTCCCAAAGGGATGGCTACGTTCACCTCCTTGCCGTACGACAGGGCAAAAGAGGGGAAAACTTTCGATCGGAATTATTAAAATAAAAAAAAAATGCTGCATCCGATCCGTGAACGAAATTTAGTTTGATCGTCCCTCTTTTCCTAAAGCCTAAATGTGGGCATCATCTCTCAGCACGTCAGCTGTTCGGGGGAGCGGATTAAGATGTGTTCGCCTTTCGCTTTTTCCTAGCGCTTTCTTAAT
Organism: Anopheles punctulatus; assembly: GCA_000956255.1. NCBI lineage: Eukaryota > Metazoa > Arthropoda > Insecta > Diptera > Culicidae > Anopheles > Anopheles punctulatus. The sequence continues at coordinate 1,728 of JXXA01010272.1, read as the reverse complement.
CAATTTATGAAACGGCAAAGTAAAAGGTCACAAAAGAATAAAATCCATGAAATGATTTTATTTGGGAAAAATTTCTAAAACAGGAAGGTATTGCGGTGAAACTTTGTTGGATCGAGATGAGAGCGAGCTGAAGTTTGTCGAATCGGTACAGCAGTGCAAGGTGCTTGTCAATTTTGCTTTTAATTCGTTTTCGGGACAAAAAGTTTCTACATTCGCCTAAGTGCAATGAATTTCTTCACTATCGGCTGTGGCAACCCAATTAGAAGTTAAAGCAGATCCCAAGATACGCACACACTCTCACGCATGCCTCGGAGCATGATGTACCTTTAATTGCCCTTTTACATATAGCTCTACTCGAATGCAGAACATTATCTACCGAAATAAATATCAACGCGTCCAAAGTGAACGAAGCACCAGGCGTCTCCATCTCACGGCAGCTCGCGCGCAGCTCACCTCTCGCACACAGACACACGTCGAAAGGAAAATATTTCCTTCCACGACTCCTCCTCCCATTTCTCCCACGAAGTAAAGCTCATAATCCATCCGGTATGCAAATGAATAAATGGTAGGGCACTTGTTTTTTTTTTCCTTTTTTCCCTACCGACTGCCGAGTAAATGACGATCCGGGGTGGTGAGACGGCGAGGTGAGCTACTTTTCTCACCTTCCCATCCAACCTATCAATCTCGAACTTCATTCGGTTGCCTACTTTTATCGTTTGGGACAAGCAAACTATCGTCATACACCAACAATTTGGTCGCATTTTCGTAACTGATCTCTTTAAAAAAAATAGGGTTAGTATTTAGAACCGACTCATCACAACAATTTTAATTCCATCTCGATCGCACACCTTCGTTACACGGTGAAAACAATAAAAAAGGAAAAATCCTCACATATCCAACGAGGATTTATTTCCATCCAGCTAGCTTCCGTTCTCCTTCAACACCGGGTCGTTTCGTGTGTTTTTTTTTGTTGCCTCCCGTCGCTCAACACGCACCTCGCAGCCAATTTCCCCGCACGGAATAAAACAGCCGGTTTCGGTTTTCATTTCGCACACAAACAAACACACACACACACACACACACATACACTTTGACTCTCTTGCAAGCGAACACGAACAAAGCGTTTTATTTCATATTTCTCCGGCTTTTTCCGTCTCTTTCCAGGGGTCGTCGTCGTTTTTCGGTGTGTGTATGTGTGTGTGCATTGCCGGTAAAATGTAGTTTATGTACGGCTGAACCGAACGGAAGCCGGCTTCGGAGCTTCAGCTGTGTGAGTGTGTGGTGGTATTTTATGTACCGGCATTATTTGACTTTTAGTGCTCGCTCTATCTCGCGCGCCCTCTCTTTCTCTCTCACACGCACTATAACACGAGTTATAAGCTGCCGGTTGCCTGCTGTTTATCGATTTTCCCAAAGAGCGTTTCCACCGGCGTCTCACCACTCCTCTGTGCGATGGTTCTTAACAGCTGTTTTTTATGCTACCTGCTAGCACCGATTAACGATTTCGGATGCTTTTTTCCCCCGTTGCTTTGCAAAGCGAGCACAGATTCCTGTACCTTAGCCCCTCGCTGGAGCAAGGGAAGAGGGATTTCGTTGGAAGGATGAAAAAAAAAACGAAGGATCACTGTTGGAAAATAGGAACCTGCGAAACCGGTCGTTTCGGTCGTTCCGGTCAAGCGAAGGTTCGTCAAACTTTCGTCAGCTAGCAGGCGAGGTGGGAAAACGCCA
>JXXA01010263.1:0-15471 GCA_000956255.1 Anopheles punctulatus | reverse complement strand
GGACTGTTATAGTACAGCAAAAAGACAAGAATTATTGAAAAGATAACTAAACAAGAAGTAACCCTCATCTGGATGTTACTTCAACAGTTTGATCATCCAACTGGAACACGTTTAATGAATAATTCAAGAACATTAAAGCAAAAGGTAAACAGAACCAGGGAACAAGGCAGTTTTCTGTGTGTACAGCTGGAACGATCTTCGAGTACAACAAGCCACAGCAACTCGGGCAAACTGTACTCCTGCTTGAGTGTAAGCGATCTATTTTAATCAAAACACCATCCATAATGGTATTTCAGTGCGATCGTTTTCCTTAACGGCAAATTGTTTTGTTTATTGGCAAAAAGTAAACAAAAGTTTTTTTTTCCTTTATTTTCTCGGTCATCTTGGAAACTATATTTTATAAAAACCAATAAATTTATTAATTTAACTTAAACAATTGATTTTACAAGCAACATGACTTACAACAAGAAAACAAGTAGTCTCACATTATTCTAACACCAAATAGTATATGCAGAAAAGACTAACGAACGCACAGCTGGATATACACGTACATCTTCGTTCTCTTCCTTGATCCTCTCATGAGTAGACAAGAAGGCCTCGATTAGAATAATCTGGTTCTTGATAGTTACAACCACGTTTTGCAAAATAGAACCGAATACAGAAATGTCGTGCTTTTGGCTAGACAGTGTTTGTTGGATCGCTGCATAGTAATTTATCACGGAGAGCGTCTACGGCTTTTCAGCATCCTGAATGAGAACATTATCTGTGAGATCATAGTCAACATTTGGAACAGTATTATCCGGCAAATTCGGGCAGCTGTTATCATCCAAGATCACTCCAAGCACATGGACGTAGCCTTCTTTGGAAAGGAAACACGTTCCCCTGCAAAAGCTGACTGAGCTCCGCAGTTACGGGAGTTTATAGCCACACGGCGAGTCTTCGAATTGGGATACATCACATTGATAGTGCCGGAAATCCCCCGAACATCATGTGCGTACCATCGACATATCCTTAGCTCAGCAGAATATCAGCTGAATTTATAATAGCAAGGTTTTACGAAAAACGCAGCAGCAGAAATTCCAGCAGCATCGTTAAGATCATCCATTATTTGTCCATTATTTGGCGAATTAGATATCACCCAATTGGCAGCTAATGAAGGTGTTGTATCTCTTCGCTAATCATGGGTTAATCATCATTATGTGTCTGTCATCATTTTTATCCCTCTGTGCCCTATAATAAATGTAAAAGATTCCCATCCTTGTTGGCAAATTACACATCATTGGTAACAACGATGCTATAATTGTTACAGATATCTTCAAATGGCGATTGTAACCTATAGAATATTCGTGTACCTCTTCAATCCTCGTACTTCTCTTGCACGTTTAGTATAAAATGGATTGACTCGAAAGAATGTGGGTTTACATTCTACGAGTAAACAAACTCACTGATCTTAACAACCCACCGGCGAGCTACACACTCTTTTATAATAAAAATTTTCTACTGCCTCCGTTCATTGAAACTAATTGGAAACGTAACATCGCAGTTCATTTAAATGATCGTTCCGCAATCGAAAATAAATAAGAGAAGAATTTTTACCTAAAAAATAATTTCTTTACTTTATAAGACCCTTTTGACCAAAATCATCAGGTAGGTAAGGATGAAAAGGATATCTAGCGAAGGTGCCTGCGTTTCAGGACAATATGGAACTTTAAGGAGTCGACTAGGTTAGAACCATTTGAAAACTACGTAGTCCCAATACTTAAAGATGCATCTGGTACGTCGATCCCATCGAAATCTGATAAAACTCTCTCTAAGTTTTCCAATAGCAAAGGAAACGTAAAACTGATAAACCGTAAAGTTCCTTTATCGTTACCGTCAGTGCGAGATCAATTCCCTTCCCGCTTTACCCAAGATGAAGAAGAAGTAGAAAATGACCGCTTTTCCTGAAGCGAGAGAAAGATTGTTGAACTACGAGGTGGATAAAGAACATGTTTTTTTTTGTAAAACAAACTGTCTACTGTCATCAATCTAATGCAACTGTTGTGCAACACTTAAATGTCATCATTAGCTTGATCAAACACCGAACCGGCAAAAGAAAGAATACAAAAGCTCACACAATTATCGTTGCTTTTTATCTTCATTTCTAGATACTTCGTTCAGCCATTTGCCTAAATAGTCGCCTGCTTTATTCATTACATCGTTCCTATGGTACCTCATCACGCCAAGTGCAATGTTTAAAATTCGACTTGTGACAGCTTCCTGCCCGCTTCCTTCACAAACAGTATCGATCCTGTTGGGGTTTGGGGTTAATCTGCGGCTAGTGGCTTACAGTTTCAGCTAACCGCAGTTAACGTACACACCACCTTCCGGCATTTGCCGCTTTTTCCGTACTCATCGATTATTGGCATTCAATCCTTTATTTTACCTCTTCTCCGGAAGAAATGCTACCATATCATATCATGGAGTGTGTAAGTGTGAGTGTAGGTGTGTGTGTGTGTGTGTGTGTATGCATGTATGTGAGAGGGAGTTACACTTTTTGATGCGCGATTAATGTTTCAGCACGTACAGATCTTCGACGTTCGGTAATTAGCATCCTACATCCGACAGATCGTGCATCCATACTGCTGATCATTATTTCGCCGTGTTGGATCGTGTTTTGTAGAGTGAGTGATTTTGAGAACATTTTCGTAACGTTACATTAGCCTTGGTTCTAATGACTTTATTCCTATCCTATGCTATTTTGCTTTCATTCGATATTTTTGCCCCCTAGTTTTACATTAATTCATATAATTTCTTTTTCTTTTCCATATATTGTAACATTAAATGAAACGATCAGTGCGAAACAGTCAGGATGCATGGTTTCTTAATGTTACGAAGAAAATTTTTCACATTTATGGTTGACTTGCACGATGCTTTCGTATGCTTTATGTTCGGTGATGACAATGAGCTATATTTGAGAAACAAACTATGTTAGGCGGAGTAACAATCATTGTTTGCAGGGTCGCCATCGATGCTACACAAACATGCAGATATTCTCAAGATTCTGTGAGTGTATATGAACGTTTATTGTTATGGTTTGATCATTATCCGAAAGTATCGTGCACTTTCCCCATGTTTAATACTTTTTTACGTTTCCAATTGTTCATTACGATCATTTGAAAAATGGCTACCTGTCTGATAGTCGATACTATATTTTGGAGTTGCTAATGCAACATTAGCTACCTGCTGATTGGTGATGTTACGCTACACTACGAAGTTAAACCTCGACACATTAGTTTACTAGCACACTCCACTCCGCCACAGTGAATTTATTTCATTTCCGCACCGTATCTTTTCGTGCTATCATGAACCAACCGTATTTCTTTCATTCGTGAACATTTCTAATTCGAGCTTGTTTTAAGTATTTACATCAAAACCCTCCCGGAACACAGGCTCATTATCTAGCACATCCCTAGTGTCCTCCTCATTTATGGTGGAAGATTTTGTTCGGAAACTACGGAAACTGAAATAAACACAAATTTTTAGCGCTAAGCAATTGCAAGTTGTGAAATGTAAAATTTCATTCCCACGAGAGGATCATTGGTATAAAATAAAAAAAATCTTGTAGCTCGTCTTGTAGTCATAAATTCAATGACTACCTTAAATCAATTACAGTTCTTATAACGCGTTGATCTGTGTATTCTTCTTAAAATCTTCTTGACTTGACCAATCTGATCGATCTTCTTGACGAAACTTTCCATGAATGTTTGAAGAAATTTGCCATTAGTTGCAAATATTTTCTGGAACCTTGCGTTTGGAAAATGTGTTGTAAGTTTATTTGTAAAAGTTACTCATGGCTGTAAATTATCTCTCAGTTGTTACTCCGTGTTGAGGAAGATGATTACATTTGTTTTCGTGGACGAGTGTTATTTGAATGTTTCTACACTACATTTGATTAATTAATGTCTCCGTTGGCAAGAGCAAAATACTGCAATTCATTATTAATGTTGGGCTTCTGCGCGAATGTTCGCAGTACCGTGGCCTAATGAGACCATTGCAAAATGAAATGATAAATGCATAAGTTAAGCGGCAACAAAAAGTGTGAAATAAAAACAATCAAACAAACCTTACAATACAATGCCGGCGTGATCCGTATCTGCTCTAACATTCGGACAAATTATAAACCCCATTCCCAGGACCCAGAACGAACACAAAAAAGAAAACAAAAAAACAAAACCATTTTTAAGACCTCGGCATCTCTATCCCACAGTATGGGCTTAGCGATACAGGTTATTTGTTGTTCTATTTCTTCGCTATTTACCGTACACAGTTATAAAGTCACTTCACGTACACACCTTCCAGATTATCTGTATAGGGACAAACTAATTTTAACATAAGTTTAAATCTTTTCGTGTTTAAGCGTAAACGATTTTTGTTTTTCTTTTTTTTTCTTGCACATATTACAATGCGCATACTGTCGTATGTTTTTTTCTTCACATCTTCTATGTTTTAGATTTATTTTGCTATTTACTGTTGCTAGTACTCATCCTTTTCGATTTTCCATACACACACAAACACACACACGCACGCACATTGCCCACGAAATGTTCATAAAGCATGATGCTAATGTTTACCACCGGCTGTGTTGCATCCCTTGCTACACTGTGATAATATGTTTTTTGTTTTTCGAAAAATGAACATCAACCTGCTATCGAAAATAAAATGCACAATTTACAGTATGGAGGGATGGTACGAAAGGGAACATCATACAAGTATCATATCGAAATTAAATCGAAAAATCGCAAATAATTCAAATAATAAAATCCTATCTAAGCTTAACTTAGTCTCCCTTGTATTAATTACCTCTCTGCACGAATCCGACCTCCGGGTAATCCGAATGTATCAATGTCGAAACCTAGTCATATTTACAGTAAAGTCAGCTTTACGGGATAACAATTCATTCTAGACTCCAATGAAAAGAGCATAAAGCATTAAATGATCCTAACTTCTGTTATCAAACTACAGCTTATTGGTTGGCGATGCATTCTTCGGCTCATTGCTCGCCCTGATTACGGCTACCAAACATGTTTTTCTAAGCTTTATTCCGTAGAACGGAGGGGACACCGCACCGCACCGCACCGCACCACACCACACCACACCACACCACACACACACGCGCGTACCGAGAAGGTAAGGATGGAAAATAATCCTAAAACGGATTCTTACATACATAATCAACGCATAATATGCCTTCGATTCAAGCAAATTTGCTCTCGTCACTACTTTGTGGTTGCCAGAAGAGATTGTTCTTACAAAGTCCAGTATTAATTGCTCCGAGACATTGATTTTCGTATCTTCTATGGTTGGAAACATTTGCCCCGCTAGAGCGCATTCACATCGAACACAGTACAGCTCCACAAACCGGGGTTCTAGGAAGAGTGTATGTTGCCACATTTTTCCAGAATGTTCCAGAACAAACAAAAAATCTTACCACCGAACGGCGCACTACCGTTTCCATCATGTTCTTGTGTTTCAGTTCATGCTTATCCTTTTCACACCCCACACCCTGGGGATTATTCGTGTGTTAAACATAATCGATAATTACTTCATGCCTGCCTCATTTATACTGGCAGGAGTGTATCATTTGCGAATAATTTATTACAGCCTATCTAATTAACGTGTATGTGTGTATGTATGTGTGTATGTATACACGGCACTAGCAAAACAAATTCGCGGAAAGTAACAATTGTAGCGAGAGGAAATTTTTAACGAACCTATCTCGACCACCGACTGCCTGTCGCAAAATCAAAGTATCTCATCAAACACTAGTACAAACAACGGTTTCGCTCTGGCTGTTCTGTCTGCCTTCCTTGCTTTCTGGATCGATTTTTGCTGGCTATATTTTGCAGAATACAGAATCGTGTCGTAATGTTTCCTTCATGCAGATGTGTGTTCTAAAGAGTATCAGTCTTATGTTTGTTGTTTATTAGATTGTTCACTATGTTTTAAAATGTTGATTAACGGAAAGCACAGCCACTTAACTAAAGATCGGTATGTGTAGCAAAAAAAAAACACGCTCACGAAACGATTATGCTAATGGCCCTCGTCTTTGCACAAAAGTTTGGATGAGAGTTTTCAACGTTCATGCAATATGTGTAGTAGAAAAAGCCTTTTCTTTGACGGTCCCTAGCACTACCTTCTTGCTAAACGGTTTGTTCTGTGTCGTTTCGTTTGCAACAATTCACGCTTTTTTCTATACCATTTTTGTTTTTTCGCTCCGGTATGTTGGCCCTTCCTCCAGCTTTTGTGTTAGCTGGCACAATAAAACACTGTGCAGCAAACGGAATTTGCTTACTATCTAAATGTTTTTTTTTAATTACACAATGTGTGGGTGTGTGTGTGTTGTGCTTCAATATGATTCGCAGTTTGATCAAGTAAATCAAGAGGCGATAGGAATATGAACTTAACTCTCTAATCTTAATTGTATTGGTGAAGATAGTTTTTTTTTTCAAGGAACTGATATCCGATATCCTAATCGGTGTGTGTCTATGTAAAGAGAAAAATGCAATACTTATTTTGCTTCCTCGTGTTTGTTGCATTTGGGACGAATTTGGTGTGACAAACTTACTAAACAATCATAAAACCGGGCATAGCAATTTTTAAATGTATCGAATGTTTTGAGATTCGAACCAAAGCTGATCTTTCACAACTAGGAAAGGCGTAGCACTTCAGACATAAATCGGTAATGGAAAATCGTTCGGGCCTAAATCGACTATGCCTGCTAGGATACTATTAGACGAGAAAAAAAAGAAACAAGTAAAACGACCTAGCAACAGAATAGAAATGTAGGGGATCTTTTGCACCCAAAAGGGTAAAGGGTGAAGCACCCAAACAATTCCTTCTCTTCTGCCGCACTGTTCAATATTTTCTCTCTTCTCATTTTCTCTCCCGCTCTCAATAAAGTTTCATAAACCATAACACTAGACGGCATTAAAAGCAGAGCTAGCGCACGAATGGGCGTCTATTTATAAACATAAATAAACGTCGGCCATTTTGGAACATCACCAGGCGAACGTTTCAGTAGAACCGCGATGGGTTGTGCCATTCACAAATGTGGGGAATTGCTTCTCTACCCACTTTATCGTAAAATTAATGAGGATTTTACAATATACACAAATTCATCCGCATTGCTCGCGCCAAAAAAAAACACATGAATTTCGCGAGTCATTTTCTCGATCTTGGATTTTAGACAGAGATGGAAATCATCAAAAGCGGGATGGAAAAAGACCAAACAGGAAACAGAGCGAGAGAGATAGAGAGAGAGAGGGGAGACTGTACAGTCGCTCGACAGAGCGTGAGCCAATTTCTTGTCCCCATTTCATACGACGTCATGATACGTACACAAAAAAAAAAACATAACATAGCTGATAACAGTATTGCATCATTCAGATGCGTGTTCAGAACTGCTGCCACTCTCGCGCGCGCCGGTAATCCACCGCCACACCTTTACCTTCCGCTTCAGCTTGTGTGTTGGCCAAGCGACAAATGACACTGTACGGCCCAACAAAACGTCGGCAAAACAAACGAAGACGAGCAGGGGCAGCCCTTCGGACGTTTTCCGTGACATAGTATTCGCGAAAAACATACCCAACCGGGCACGGCAAGCTACCAAGTATCGATTTTCAACGAAACACGCAGTTATTTCGCTCTGTTTTTCTTCTTGCTTCAGTCCGTGAAACGGTTATTGCATCACTTTTAGACGGTGTTTTTGGCCGAGAAATTGTTCTAGTGAATTATTTTCGAATGGATTTTCTACCCTGCTACACGGTGTTTTTTTAACATATAAAAAAGCATTTTCCTGATGAACGACACTTAAATAGCCTTTTCATCGTGCTGTTTTCTTTTTTTTCAAATTCAAAATAAAAATTGAATTTGTCTAACGTCTAACGTAAGTCTCTCATATCCTAAATAAATTGAATATACTAGTTATAGGACAGGCAGTCGATAGTAATAATATATCGTTTGTTTTTTTTACCATTTTTGCTGAAACAAGCCTGAATTAAAGCATTTTTTACAGATGATTCCTTCGATTTCCTATCAACGGTAGTGTATGGTGTGTAGGTATGGTGGGAAAATCATTTTCATTTCATTTTGCTAAACTGTATCAACCACAATCCAATTTCGAGAAGAATACAATTGTAAACTTCAATACTGCACTACTTTTAACCATCCCAATGGGTTCGCTGTACTGCAGACTGACGAGCCACAAGGAAAAAAAGCCTGTTTTGCTCGATATTACATCAGGGCGCATGCGCATACACTCGATGATTTAAATAAATATTCTAGGTGAATATTTTCAGCCTTTGAGCCTTTGAAGAAGCGTGTGCCACTGGTACGCAAACAGTAGACAATAAATTCTATTATTTGTTATACGAGGCAACCGAAACCAACCCTTGCACTAAACACGATAGCGAAAATAAGATGAATGGAGTAGTTTACTGGAAAACCTAATATTTTTTTTACGAATTTGACATGTACATTCCAGGGGTTGGACAGTCCCTTGTAATGAACGCTTTGCCTCTGGCAGCAGCTAAAGAGTGCCCATTATGCGATGTTATGTTATCTCGAATGTAGTTGCTACGGCGTCTACTCCTACCATTAATGTTTTAATATGTTTATGCTTCCGCCATCTCCCATCACAGTGCAGGCCGGCAGCTTTTCTCAGTGTGTTTTCATAACTACTACTTAGGATTCTAGCTGACACATAACTACGATGGGTGACCGCGACGATTCCTCGTCGCTTTCGTAGAAATATCGCTGCTTGGGCGACAGACCGTGCTGCAACCGGCGGACGGCTTCCTTCACAAGGTTGTTGTTTTTTAGCAGGGTCTGCAGGAACTCGTACGGGTCGTCTATCGTCTCGTCGCCTTTCGTCTTCGCCTTGTTCGCCGCCTTGGCCTTCTCCGTGCCACCACCGCACACTGGCTCCGACCACGAGCGGCAGGGTATGTGATAGGGCGAGGGACGTGAGCTTCGTGTCGCCTGATGGGCGGGCTTCGCTTTCAAACGCAGGTTTTCACGGATTTCATGCACCAGCTCCTCCACGGCCAGCACATCGTTTGTCTGCTTGCTCGGCATTGTGTTGATGTTCTCGCTGCTACCGCTGCTGATGATGATGCTGCTGCTGCCAAAATCACCGACACTGTTGCTGTTGCACTGGACGCGACTGACCAGACAGTCGGTCTGATTGGCTTCGTGGGCGATGATTGTAGCCACAGGAGCAGATTCACTATTCACTAAACTTATCCACTCGTTCACGCACGGGGAACGGTTTCTATGTTCCGTTGAAATGCTTCTGCTGCACTTCCAATGCCAATCACCTAGCAACGCACAGCACAGCTTAGTGATGCAATCCCAGGCTGCTAATGCTAAACTCACAAACTCGCATAGCCCTTTACACGCCACACATCTATTCAAACCAGGCAAACTAATTGCGGCTGCTTTCGGTAAATGCGTGGATTTTGGTAAACTTTCCTCAGGATATTCGCCAAAAATGCACTAACTGTATTCTTTCACTGACAGGGTTTCTCCAATGGGGCGTTGTTTACTCCAACTATTGCTATGGTGTACGCTATGCGTCTCCTTTGATTTCCTACAGCGTTTAGCTATGCAAACACCGTGTGGCGATTTTCCTTCTGTTTTGCTTGGCAAAAACTACGAATCGTTTTACAGTCTACGCGCGTTCACTTCTCCGTTCACTGCACAAACACAACAACACAGCGCCAACGGCGGAAACGTCTGAGTGCAAGACAGTGGGAGAGAAAGCACGAATAGCCTTTGAATCGTCCCCTTCCCGCTGGATGCTCAACGCTTGTTGTTTTCGTTGAATATATCAATTGGTGAGAGAAATCTCTCCACCAGCTCTAGGCGCCGTTGTTACACTTCTCCGAGAAGTTCAAGCTTGTCGTTTCCGTTTCCTCGTTCCGTGCCTGCTGCGACTGCGGTGCAAGAAAATGGTGGTATTTTATTTTTCTTTTACACGGTCACGCAGCGCTGTTGCATCTGCCACTTTCCTTTCTCCCGCCTCTGCACGTACCGATACGACGATGTGAAATGCAAACGCACACACCAACACACACATACACACACTTGAGCGCGCTAAGGAAACACGAAAACAATACGCAGTTCCCTCCACCTCCTTCGTCCGTCGAAGTAGTCCACTGACTGGTGGTGTGCACCCGTTTCGTCTGCAGCGCGTAGTTTCACTATTTTATCGACGCTATCTACCACCTGGCTGCGTGGAAAGCATGTAATGTTGGCGTTTTCTTTTTGCGACGCTTTACTTTACTGCTTTAGTTGAAGGTGATTCACACGTCTGCAAATGCCAACAACGACGTTTTCAGCGGTAGGGCAATGAAGATGCTGCTGTGGCCACGCTGTGGTATCAATTTTACATCGACTTTTTTTTTGGTTGTTATTTAGGGCTCACCACCGAACGCACACAGTGCCCTTCTAATCCCAACAATAACACACGCACACTCTAAATGTCGAACTGCGTGATTTTTTTTTCTTTCACTTCTTTCACTGCGGCCGTTACCCGGTTTGAGTGGGCACAAGCTTTTCAAACCAGCGCTCGTCGCTTGACCTCCTCCGGCGTCAACCGATGGGAATACGACGCACAACGCCAAAGAAACAGCCACGCACACAACAACGTTTTGTTTTTGTTATTGTTTTGTTGTGAAACGAGCGCACAGTCGATTCCAGTGAAAAACAACCAAACCAGGCACCGCTCGAAGGATAGAAATATACCCTTCCTATATTGCAGCTGCTGCTGTTGTTTTTAGCACTACGTACTTTGCTTCCTTCCCTTTGTCAACACTCACTATCTCGTTCTGCTACGCGTTGTAATAAAACCGAAAGAAATGTTGTAGCACTATCTCTTTTGCACCCGTTGTGTATGCTTTTTTTCTTTTTATGTACAGGAGCGAATAGCTACTTCGTCGCCACGAGATGCTATCGACTCAAAAGTGTGAGTGAGAATGATCGTCCGACGGCTTGCGTTCGCATGTTTACCCCAACGCGATGCACAACAGTTTCAGTCATTTCATTCGAATCGTCTCGGCTTCTTCAGAAAAATAAACGAAATTTTGACGTGTAGGTTCACTCTTGTTATCGATTTCTTGTGAGACATGTTGATTGTTTACAAGCTTTAAAAATGTGTTGAAATAAGTTTTGATTGAATATTTCAAACGGTTCAAATAAAAATAGATCTGTGATGCAAATCTCAATACCACATAAGCATGCTTATAGTTTTCGTCTATTTTAATAAACAGAAAAAGAAAAAGTTACCCATCATATACAATCACCCCAAAAGTAGTAGTAAAAGAGTAGTATTATAGTAAAACGTACTATTTCTTTCACTAAAAGAGTCTTCGTTTGTAAATCCAGTCCTATTTCTCCATTTGTATGTTTAAAGAAATAAGCAAGCAGTTTGCTCTGAACGTCAAACCTCGCTTTCAATATGGCTGCCATGATAGACTTGTGGTTCAACCTCCTTTACGAGCATGTTGTGCTTACCCCAACAATCCAAACAACACCCAGCCAGCACTCTGATGCAGCTTGACCGAGAGCGAGAGGGGCAAGATAAGCCATTTCGTGTAAGAGTGCCATTTCCTAGCTAACGAAAGATGACATTTGCATTGTGTGTACCACCAAATTTGAATTTACCAAACTCCAAATGATAATAGAAATACCCTCTGTGGAACAAAAAAGGGCATCGAAAACAGTTCAAGTGGAATGTTTTTGTGACAATCATGACAACTTATAGCACTATTAACTGTTTTTTTTTTAAATAACAGGTCAATGCGCTACATGGAAATATTTTCATTCAACTGCAGTTTAATTCATTCTTTTGACATAAATAAAAAATAAAAATGAAATGTCTTTTCCTATATAAGTTTGACAACTTACACAAACTTGTATTGCGAATGGTTTGCTGTTACAGGATGACTTAACAGCAGCAGCAATCATGACTCGTATAATTAATTTGCTCCCAGGGTACTTTACTGTTATTATTACTTTTTCCTGAAATAATTTCTCGTGTTTCCTTTGCCCATCAATACTAGACATACACAATTTTGGCTTTGGCTAAGGTGGTATGTACATTTGTTCCATACTATATAAAGCCATATTCGTAAGACCACCATGTAAACTGTTTGACTTGAACTTTATTCGAACATTTTATTTCCGAAGGCCTGCTCTCTGGGTCACACAAACATAACAACAGAAGAAGGGGTGTGTTGTGTGGAACAAACCACCGCGTTACACAACAATACCACCTACCAGGAAAACGGAACACGGTGGGCAGAAAAACATGATTTTAATTCGCTTTAAACCTTCCACTCGGTGTGAAAAACAACATACATGATCGTCGCTAATAGAAATAGATACTTTCGTCGCCATGATTCCAGGGTGCTAGGAAATTTCCCATTCATACCTTACCGTGGGAATCGCTCATGAAAACATAAACATCGTCAGTTGTTTCGAACCTTCGAGTAAAACACACGATGTTCTCTGTGTTGGTGAGATTTTGCGACTGCGCGGTAGTATTGTCTCGTCATAATTGAAATTTTTGGATGAAAAACAAACTGTACGAGGAGAATCTTATTATCAGCGTTATTTTTAAGGCACAACGTTTACATAATTCAAGCGTTTAAAATATCGCAAAATAATTTAGCCCAATCTGATCTGATTCTGATCCAGTTGGCAAAAAGAGCATTGAACAGCTTTACATCTGTGTGCGTGCGAGCCAGAGAGACGGCGCGGCCCGTAATCGAAAGAAATGAGAGCAACTGCTCATAGCTATTTCTTTTCCTACCGTACACAACACTACCAGGCCGGTCGGACATTCCATTCTGTTTCCGTTTTTTCTGTTCGCGCCATTCCTTTCTCTACGACACATTGCGCATTATTGCCATCTCGGTCGTTCTAAATACGGAGCAATGTAAATAAACCGCATACAACGATACCGCTGCTACACACCACATAAACCTCTCTAAGTGTGTTCGTTCGAACATCGCTCTTTGGTTACTATCAAACCGGTGCGAACCCCATTGCCTCCATCGTAAACATGACCTCGATTTCATTGTGTGAGTGCACAAAATGGCGCCCTGCCAGCAACGTAGACAGGGTGATGTTTTTGTTTTGTCGCGATCAAAACATCTCGCTCTCCCACACCGCTCGCGTCTTTCTCCACGTACAGGCTTCGTGCAGCACCAGGTGCGCTGTCGGTCGATTGTGCTATCGACGTACCGGGCTGGCTTTGGTACTTTGGATCCAACGGCTTTGAAAAACATGAAATAAAACGATTGTGAAAGAAAGAGCGGGAGAAAGATACGCCATAAAGGGTTTATTGCCATTTGCGTTGTTTTTTGCCTGCGTCCTCTTTCGATAGCACATTCGTAACACATTCATCATCGAATTTATTCATCACTTGCCGCTGGGTCATTTTGTACCACATCATCGCGTACAGCGTGACTGGCCGGAGAGCGGAAGTGAATCACAGGCCAGATTGTTTTAGGATGGGGGAATTAAAAAAGAAAAAAAAAATACCCAGACCAAACAAACGACTTCCAACAGCAAATCGAAACAAGATGACAATTTTTCTACCATACGACTCATGCAAAGATGTGTTCCGAAACCGATCACAATGTGCAAATCGAATATAAGCGCAACGGAAACGGCGAACGTAGCAAGCCGCGTGTATATCAAGCGAGCCAAGCCACCAACCATCGTTTGCAGAATTGCAGAAAAATGTGTAGGCTAGCGTTTTCGCGCACCAAACACAACACATGTTGCCCCGAAATGAGTCGATTTTTTCTTACTTACACTACAAAACATTACTGCCTTCCTCCAGCAACGGACATTGAGCCGGAATGGAGCGGCGCATGGGTATTTTGTTTTTTGCATAAGTTTTCTTTTGGCATAGGAAAAAAAAACCTATCTTTGTGTTCGGAAGTTTCAGCTTTGGCAGGCGTTTCTGCCGCCTTTACGCAAAGCGTCAGGGAAAAGGTAATGAATAATAACAACGCGAAAAGATGCGTGTATCCCAGAACGTTAACTATCTCTCTTCCTCTCTCTCTCTCTCTCTCTCTCTCTCTCTCTCTCTCTCCTTCTCTCTCTTTTTCCCTCTCTCACGCTCTAGCTCCGAGCCCAGGGAATCGGGGTTAGCGACGAACCTGTGCAAACATGTTTTCCAGCAAACGGGACAACACCGAATAAAACTGGTTGCGTATGAGCGATATCGTACTTTGCCGGCGTGCTTCGAGTTATTTTGCAATGGGCTGTTTGTGCCGAAAATGCTTAAATAATGTATTAGGCTAATGTATCCCTTGTAGAGATACAAAAACAAGAGATGTGCAAATGTGCCTTAGGATGTACAGCTTCTATGTATACCACGCTGAAACATTCTGTTTTTATTCGATTCGAACTGTACCGTGATCCATTTTAGTTGAAATAATACTTAATTAGTTTTCAACATGGAGCTAGACGTCGACATAAATGTTCAATGAAAGTAAAAACTCCACACGGCAATGGCATCGAATGGTGGTCGTTGCTTTTGCTTGCTGATACTCACACCCAAAAGTTTTCAAGAAGGATATCGCTGACGACGGTGGGTTCAGTTCGTCTGCGTGTCTGCAAAAAGCCATTTCCACGCCAAGATATTGAACGCCGGAGCCGTGGCCGGAATTGTGGAATACAAATAAAAATAGCACACACGGTTGGCTAGAGGAAAAAAAAAACAAAGCGGACTCAACAACAACAACAGAGTCCAAAGGATACAAGGATCCGTTCAAGGTTATCGCTTTCGTACATAATGTACGGCCAACGAACGACCGAGCCCGCTAGCTCTTAAAAAAGGCATGGCTGTACATATATACCCCCGCTACGGTTGCTTGGTCGAGCCAGCAGAAAACATAGCTTCGCTCTATTTGCACACCGAAAGATGGAGCAGGATGGAGTTTCGATTTTCGAGCGTCCCGGGACAGTTGAACGCGTCTAGAGTTTTCCCACCGCTTTAACGAGCATCTTTGCGTTCTCTCAGATGCGGAGAAAGTACAGCAGAATCTATCCGAAGGGTGAGAGGAGGTAGGATATTTTTTATTATAGTAAACACTCGTGACCTTTTAGGTGACCCGCTATTGCGAATGTATCTCAGCAAATGGAATAAAATAATAATGAAAAAAACATAATGAAAAATCCAGCTAAGATTGTATCGAACATGTTGTTTGTGTCAAATATTATGAAACAAAAAAAGCCTAGTTAGAAAGCTACATTTTAATGAAGTTTCAATGTTTTTACTACATTAAACCGTGTTATAAACACATACGCGCTTCTCGCCGGTCCGTCTATACTATGTAATCAAGAAGTTAATGTGTTTTCCAGTGCACTCTTACACTTGTTTACCTGCTACTGGGCATGGGGGTGGGGGGG
>JXXA01010260.1:0-10122 GCA_000956255.1 Anopheles punctulatus | reverse complement strand
AAGCTCTACTTTCAAGTCGATTAATAGTGACTTATCAAAACATGGGTTTGCATGTGATACATTCTTAATGGAATTTCCAGTAATTGAGCAGAGTACGGTTTTAAATGTCTCTTATTGGATTGAAAAAGGCTGACAGTCCCATTGAGCGTTGCAAAAATTTAAATACTTTATCCAGAATTTTAATCACAACGAGGAAACTGTTTGTTTTTCCTTCTCTGGAATTGTACCGAAACGTTCAGAAGCCACCGTGTGACTGGGGTTATTACTTTCGACAGAACTGGAAAGAAATTTTCTGAGAAGCAGGAAAGTTTGAAAAATAATTTCGCTTGCTGATGGTTTTCATGGGCCATTTCTAGGTTTAACGCGCGTAGCACCCAACAGCTTCAATTAGCTTCCAAAATTAAATTTTCTTGAAATTAAATTCCAAAACACTTCTTCTGTGGACCGAAACGATCGGAAAATGGGGTTTCAAACCTCCGTTACAAAAACACTGCGCTGGTCGTTCCGACTGGTGTTAAACAACGCAAGCTATAACTTCTGCTAACAGCCTGAACGAACTATTGTCAACAGTCTTCTCTGCGCCACTTCTCCCTCCACCCTTTCCAGACGCTCATGGGTTCCCTTCGCTTTTCCTAGCAATGTTGCCAATTAGCAGCGGTGCATCTGTGTGTCTTCCGGAGCACTGGGAACTAGTTAAGCTGAGTTTTGAGGTAACTAGTTTCCCCAGCACTCGAGCTACGAGTATGGACGTTCCGGTCAAAAGTGGTACCATGTGCAATTTTAATAATTAAATGCAAACAAAATGCTACGAACTACGTTTGCCTCGCTCGTTGCCTCGGTCTTTCAGGGACAATCGCGATGTGAGGGCTTTCGGTGAAACTCGTCATCCCGGAGACAGAAGCAGATGCATTTGCACCGTTGTACGGTTTTTAAGCTTTGTCTAAATTTGCTGAGTGCATGTGGATCGCTGCGGGATAGATAGAATGGGATGCATGCGCTAAAAGCAGAGCAGTTGCTTTAATAAAAGAGATTGCATCAAACAGCGGTCATATGAGTGTTGTATAAATTTTAATAACTGGTAATTATTGCCCACAGAACGCGCATGCTAACAAATCATGACAATGTTTTTTTTTTTTCTTTGTCCAATATTATATTCAACATATTTTCCGAAAATGAGATTTTAAATTGAATATGAAACATTCCTTTGAAATCCTATCAGGGATGGGGAAGAAAAAAAGGTTTGCGTCCTTCCAGCATTTCCCTCTTCCACCCGGGCAGTGCTTCCGTCAGGGAAGCGTGTCATATTTTATCCCCGTGCGTGGGTATGCCATTATGGTTTAATGTATGATTTACTTTTTTGCTGCTCCCAATGGTAGCAGTGGAATGAGGAACGAATAAAACCCCACAAAACCCACGACACATTTCCAACACGGCAACACAACGGCGATGGATGGTGAACATGATGTTCCGCTCCATTTCATCGCTCACTGAAGGAGAAAGCAGAAGTCAAAGGATCGTATAACGAGGTAGAAAAGAATCAGAAAATAATACTGAGCAAAAATAAATAAAAATAAATAAAAAATAAAAATAAAACCATCACCGTTCGAATGGTGACTTAAATTGAGCTGCGTTTTCAAGCCACACGCGCCTCACCACGTATCATGTGGCACGTGGAAAGATATCTGTTTGATTAAGCAATGGTGGATTGTTGACACCGCAATGGTGGGTTTGTGGAGGAGGTGGATGAAAAATGAAAATGTTTCGTAACGAGCGACGACAATGTTTAAATCGGCGCATATTGGGTGACATTTTTGAGGCACATTATCGTTTCAATGATGGCGCTGCAATGACGATCACTCTGCATTTAATGGGAAGAAATTTCTTTCTTTTATTAAAAATTTCCTATTCGTGGTGCCATGGTGCTAAAAGTAATTGGCTACAATAATCTATTTCTAAAATCGCTTCTGTTTGCACCAAGTGACTAACTGACACGGCGCCGCATCGACACACACGTGAAACAACAACCAAACATTTCAATTGAACTGTCTATCTTCAAACAGGCAACACGATAAGTGGTTTCCTGCCAGCTGTGCAGTGGATGAAAAATAATTCATGTAAGATCCAGCGTCAAGCATCACAGCACACGGCCAAACAAATAATCGAACGTTCAATGGGAAGTGGGGTCGATTTTAGAACATGCTCTAAGCCGTAAAACGGTCGACATTCTCGAAAACTGACATCGGAACTCGAAAAACGCCACAACGGACGGGTTGCAATCGTCTGACAAATGTACTGCCAAACGAATGTATGGACAAGAGAACGGGATGCTTTACCCCATGGAGCAAACATGTAGCGAGTGATCCACTGGTATTATATTTTTTCTAATTTTTGACAGCCGATAAATTGTCCCCACCCACTAGAGTCACATAAACCGACACGCTCTAGTAGGCTCCGGTGCGAGACGTAAGGAAGCTGCTGAGCAAGAGCAGAAAGAAAGTAATACAAAAAAAATATACAAAAATCAGCACAAACCACAAAGAAACCAAACCGTCCCATCGGACCAAACCGGCATCGGAACCGGTTGACCTTCGCACAAGACACTTTCTAGACGGCTGTCTGTTTCCGCCGCTGCCGAAATATCGCCTTGCCGGCGTGAGAAATCGCGTCCATTAGTTACGGGGTGTGGGGTTTTTATGTTGTTGTTGTTGTTGTTTTGCCTTCGACAGAAACACCCAACTGGTGTTTGCAAAGTGTGATTAATAATCACGATTTTCTAGAGCAAAACGATTTAATGGCCGTTTTGAGAAATCGTAAGCAAACAAAACGTGGGAACGTGGTTTTGGTCACGCCTCCATATGTGTACGGTGGAGGATCAAAAGAGATATGGAATGAGTTGATTGCGCTTTCAAAAATAACGTTGGTTTATGTTCTCATGTGCGTCGCATTTGAATCCTGATCCTGATCGCCTTTGAAACAGAGCAATTTTCTTTGATACTCTCGGATATTTTTTTAGCATGCTGCTGCAAAAAAACTGAATTGAAATAAAAGCAAAATCATCAACCGCTCGTATTGGTCTGGAATTGTTGTGCACTCCTAACCAGCGCCGTTGGTTTCAATTGCAGTAGAAAAAAAACAAAAACGAATGAATACTGGCTCGTTCCCACCACCCTGACAGGAGCAGCGTTGTACGCTGTCACATTGGAATGCTTGGCGGGATAAATTGGACACTCACACGCAAGTGGAAAAACCGTGTGCGGGAGCTGACCAAAAAAAAAATGAAACAAAATCTCCACCCATTTGCCTACTACTCAGTCGCAAATTATAAATATATCGCTTGGAGAGGGAACCAACAATGCCACAGTGGATCATGCCGCCCGACCAAGACGATTTGCATCCTTTTTTTCGTTGCTATGCACAGTGGGCAATCGATATTCAAATTTCGGCATAAAGGTTGCGATAATTACGCTGCGAGTAAATTATGAAAAGTGAGGATTTAATTTAAAAATGTGCAACATTCTGTGCAGGAATTTTGCGTACTTTCATTGCGGTAATGTTTCTTAGCGATACAGTATTTGCAGTAATTAGCACTGGCCTTGTTAGTGACGGTAGCAGAAGAAAAGCATTTTTTTTTCAAGCTATACCACAGAATCGTTACGATTTGTATTTGTTGTGTTTCTTTTTTCTGTTCTTCTCCAAAAATTTCACCTTCTGCTTTGCGGTTGTGATCGTTATTTTTGTTGTAGTTTTTTTTATTTATTGTACCCCACACGCTTGGATTATTCTTTATCGCGACGTTTGTGCAAATTAATCTCTTTCGCTGAGCGGGGGGTGGGTGGGTAGGGGGAGCGGAAATGGTTTTCCAAACCACCGACCACCATCTCACGATCTCAGTAAGACCGACCCACGCAAAAACAAGGTTGTCCTCGGCGAGTGTGTTGATCGCAATCCAAGATATTTTAAAAGGAAACAAAAAAAAAAATGAATCTTGTGTATAAATGAACCAGTTTACTCAACAGAACGCATCGGTCGGAAGTTTATGTTGCCGGTTTGCGTCTTTTGGGTGGGCTAAAATGAAAAATATTCAGTCCACACCCCCAGGAAGAGTAGGTGAGTGAGAGATAGAGAGAGCGAGTAAGAGAATCGGATATCTTGCAATATCTTTCGCTAGCCGTACCGCTGGTACGTCCATCATTTCCTGGTTCGTTCGGGGTGTTGTTTTATTTGAGAAACATAATTTACAATCCACCAAATGTGCACGTTGTTTTGTACGATCACGGTTTTTCTCATTAAGAACAAACGGGTGACACATTATCCGTCTTTTGCGTGATTCAATTTAGCACACCACGGCAACGAAAGTAAATAAAAAATATTCATCTTTTTTTCGCCTTCGTCACGGTTTACTGTGCAAATAAACACGCTGCACAAAGTAATGGCAGAAAATGAAAAAACACTGCATTAAATCGCCAATGCCAGTGGGTGCGATAATTAAAAGGACCTCCTCGCAGCGATCCCACCCACACTGTCCGAAATACCTCCTATTTGGGTCGCGCCTGTTGTTGAAGCGCAAAACCGCACGATCCCAAACGGTCTCAAATACACTGCTTTCGTGGCCGCGTTTGATGTTCCGGCTGCACAAACTTGGGTGTGACTCCGGCAACTCCGATACTCCGCTATGCTCGAGCGGTTGATTATCGAGCGGCACAATTCGGCACGTCCGTACACAGGCGTGGAAGCGGCAGAGGCATGTGAATTAGCTCTACGATTGGGTCATACGATTGCGCCATAAATTACGGCGAATAATTGCATTTTCGAGAAGTCGTAGCAGCAGCGATTCAATCGATTGGCTATTGCGCTAATGTGAAAATGTATGCAAATTTCGGGAGAACTGCTGCTAATATGATGTCGTTGAAAGGAGTGAGGCTATCCTCAGTTATTGGATTGATTTCAATTCCCATTCAAACAACCCACTTCCTATACATTGTGCAAATATTAAACTGTATTACAAGTTGGCATACAATTTAATGGAACGACCAGAATCAAAACGATTCCCCATCTTGTTTGGGTAGCGTAGGTTGCATGTGATGGGAAGCGGACCAAAAAAAAAACGTTGCCAAAAAATCAACAGATGCAAAAAAACATTGTAGCACTGTAACGTGATAATGTGTTGCCTATTTTTAACGCATTTTCCATTCCATCTAAGAGCGCGCCAAATCATTTTTTACACTATTTATCTCAATTAATAGCCCCACGGATAGCAACAACAATTTATGCAAGTAATTTCGTCCGCCAAGAGCGGCCAATAAATGGCCCGGTCACCCTCGCATTGCGCAAAGTGTACGCCCCACAGGAGAATGTAATTTATTTCGATTATAATTTATCATCTTTATTGATCCTGTCACCGGCCGAACAGAGCCCACCCGGCTCGCTAATTTGTCGGTATATCTTACCGGTGCGAGTCCGTTGTATGCCTACGTTGAAAACACTCCATGTAGAGGAAGAAAACGAAGGTTTCTAGTCGTCCAAGACGACGGTATGTACACGCGACGAATCCATTTGCAAGGTTTGGCATTAGCACTTTCCTGCACAAAGTGCAAAACATGCAGGGAGCTCGGGAACGAAATCCGTCCCGGCATATGTCCCAGCAGGACACTAGCAGTCGCTGTATTTGCAAAACACTCAGGATATTAGGTAGGCGGAGCTTTTAACGATGGCGTAACGATTACGAGCAGCAGCACCGTCGAGAAAAACAAAGCACAAGGTCCAGACCAAGAAGTCGGCTGTGGGATTACTGAACCACCCACACGTTTGTATTGCTAAATGAGCAATTGGGACACCAGGACACGGGAGAACGCCACACCGCTTGCTCAACATGAATAGCGTCGAACCCACGGTAAGTGGCAAGCTAAAAAAGCGTCCCTTTTTCGGTGCCTTCCTGTGGAGTTGCGACTCCCCTGTGAGCGTCTAAAATCGATCGGTCAGAGGTCACGTGTGGGCTCGGGCGAGGGCTGGGGAAAATGTTCCCAAAACCGATGGCGCTGTGCTCGTTGTTGCTCGTTGTTACTGTTTTCGGTGAAAGGTCATCCAGACTAGGAGGAGGCTAGGAATGATTTAAGCGTAATGGGGAACCGATTTTATGGATGTGCTCGAACGACAAGGGTGGCCCGGGAATGGAACCTGTTACCGTAGTCGTAGTACGCCGTAAAGTGGCAATTTCTTCACTCACCGACACATCTCGCTCTAACGCTACCGGCATCGTAACGAACCGTAACTATTTAGCGTAGTTGTTTTGTACCTATGTTTTACCCTGTTGGAAGATGGTGGTAGGTTAGTTAAATACGTTTATGGCTTCATTTGAGCGTGCAACGTGTTTTATGGTGGATGGATGAAAGTAACATAATTCGGGGTCTTTGATAAGGATTGCCGAAATGGCGTAAAGGATGTTGGTGTCTTTGACATTGACAATGAACGGAACTTATAATATATCTTATGCATAGCGAATATTTTGCAGATATTTCGAGATGATTTCCAAAAGATTGTATGATCTTTCATATTTTGTTTTATTTTTGTAATGTGATCGAATTCAATGGCCCGTCAAATGGAAATTCTTCAAATACACATCAGTTTAATAACATAGTATTGAAAACCGCACGTTGTAAATGCATGTTTAATATTAACTAAATATTTAATATATAAATATTAAATAGTATTTGCGAATGACTATCCTAGCACATCAAATCTTTATCTAAGATCGCAAAATGGTCTCTTCATGCACACAAAATTCAAAACATTCATGCTCAATTGCATAAGAGACTACCTCCACACCCAAACAAACAAAAAAACAAAAAAAAGTACCCTAGCCTCCCACCACCATTGGGTGACATAGCGATTCCCTTCCAACACCTTTTTGCTGCAGAACGCTCTTCATAGTAGCATCATCATAGCGGGTGTCGGGCAAAATGCATCGTCTACTGGCTGGTGTACGATGCAAAACCGGTCCACTCTGGGGCGAGAAACGTGACAAAATGGAAAAGCGTCGTATTGTCTAGCATCAATTGGTTTGATGTTTGCCACAGGCTTTGGAGCAGTGTGGAGTTGGTACGGCTGTATGTGTTCTCCTTCTTAGCGCGCTCTAGAGTCAGATCAATACGGATATTGCATTCGCTTCGCATTTCATCGGCTTCCGGGACGCCGAGTTGGAGCAACTCTCAAGAATGCACAATCATGATTGTGCTTTTCAGCCCCCTGGGTAACGATTTTCAATTGGACTGATGCACTTTTTTTTCGCACACATTTCCTTATCGTTCGGGTGAAAGAAAAACATCGTGTAGGTGCAAATTAATTGATTTTTTCTAGAGTGAAACATTGTCGGAAAAAAATGTTAGTTTCAGGACTAAGTTCAGTGTGAAAAGTTTGAAATTAAAACAAAAAGAAAGTAGGTTACAAAATATGTTGAGCAAATTATAAAATCAAAAAACGCCTTCTATAAACGTTCATAGAAAGTTCTCAAGAACAATAAATCAAGCAATTTCTTTTGAACGATAACCTCAACATATGGTTTGCTGCCCATCGCGTTCGTCGCTTACCACTTGCCACTTACCACTGCGGGGTTCAAACATGCCTGCAGAAAATTTATTACCACTGCACCCACGACGCATTCTCATAAATTGTAAATTCCTACAGACTGCGATAAACAATAGGATCGCTGCAAGTGTGTTCGAACGGAAAGAAAGAGATGAATATGAATTCTATTTTGTAACCATTTCGTTTACATGGATTTTTCAAACATCATTTTTCAAATCCCAGGTTAAAAAATCCCAATTAATTTTTTTTTTGGGGAATTATCCGTCAAATTTGATCTGACGCAGTTTTAAGAAACGGTTTCATTAAAAAATACCGTGAAACAAGTATTAGTTCGCGCAAATACCTCTGCCATGTTAAGCTTATTCCAGTAGTTTTCAACTCAGGCCTTTCGATCTTTTCCAGCAGGTGTCTATAAAGAATTCGCGGCATCCAGTGGTACGGTGGGTGGGATTTCTGCACCCATCCGGTGCAGAAATTATTATGATGTTCATTTTGTGCACACAAAGTTCGAGTCAACGGTCGATTCTCGGTTGACTCGTCACGGTCATCTACGAAACAGTTTAGCGGCAGCTGCGCAAATCCAGGCCAAAAGTTATATAAAACCATTCGCTAAACCATTCAGCTGGCCAACGATCTGGGCAGCGTGGGAAGTTGAGTGAATCAACTTTGCCGTACTGGGTACTGGGATTTGTCCGGAAACAACAGTGGAGCGCATCATCGGAATGGGCGAAGTTGCCCGGTATCTAGAATGTATTGCAAAGTTAGTCGATGACATTTAGAATGACGTTCAATTTGCCTGAAATGGTTAAATTCTTGGCATCCACATCCTTGCGCTTTAGTCTGTACAGATGTTTGTCTATCCATTTATTGACGAATCAGAGGGCTCACAAGAATCTCACGCAACCGAGATATTATGCTCCGTCGAATGTTTCAACCGGCGCATTCGCTCAAACCTGCTTCGAAATGGTTTGTTGGTATAGTAGTAGTACAGTTGGTAATAAGTAGTTGGTACAGTTTTTCGCACAAAAATGAAATTAAATCGCAAACTATGGACGAAGACGATACTGTGTAAGCTTGAAGGCTAATTTAGGAAGCCGGATTACAACAGCCTGGTATCGACGGGAGGCCTTCAAAAGTCAACGGCCGTTGCCGCTCATGTAATCAAGCTACTCGTCGACGATATGAAAATCAAATTAATATTCCTTCCCACGCTACGCAACGTTTTCATTGTAACGAAGACCCCCTGCGTTGATTGGACTCAAGCTGCGAGTAAACCCCCTCCGGGTAAGGACACACATACACAAAAACCAAACCGAAGCGGGACAAACAAGCACCGGTCGCAAATGATAGCGGATCACGCTATCCGGTTCGACACGTTCCGTTTGGCATGGCCCAACATCGTTAAGGCGAACGCAGCGCAAGATTAAGGTATCCCGTGGACCTTGGCACTCGTTGCCGCGGGCAATGCGGGCGAAGAAGATGATACTACGCCCCGGATATACCGGCCGGAACCCTTCATGGTACCGCATTAAAAGGTAATTTATGCGCCAGATTGCGTTTTGTTCACCTCCACATGGCACTTTCCTAACCAGCGGTCATGGAACGGATATTAACCGTGGATTGCTTTGATGTGGTTCTACTTGAAGTGGAAATGCAAGTCGAGCGTGCGTTGCTTCCATACTCTGGGCGTCACCGACGGTACAGCACATAGAAGATTAAGCCGGAGCCGTGATGAAATAAAATGTAGAATTTTATAGTGCGATTTATCTCATTTGCATCGTAATAATATTGAGCATGATATTAATACATATTCGAGGCTTGTCAGATTCTATGTTCCAGCGAGTGATCTCTTGAAAATGGAGAAAACTTTTATAACTGAAATTTTATTGTTGCACTATAAGCTTTTTAAGTCATCGCGATGGGAAATTGTTGAAGCGTTTATGTAATTCCTTTACCGAAACTTTCTCACTAACTGCGTTGCTTCATTGCATAACGTGTGGGTCAGAGATGCAAAAACAGATCATACCAACAATTACATCCATGTACAACCTGGATGACTCTGCAATAACAGCACAAATGATTATGATTTGTTAAGCACCGTCACCCTTCAACTCAATAACACTTTGTTAATGAAAAAATGAGAATAAAATAAATCGATGCATCTCAATTTTCAAAAATGCATGCCGGAGAAAAAAAAACAGCAGTCAGTCGTACTAGTCATTTACCAGGCGCCTCCATTCGCTCGTTACACAACGCGGTTGCTAGGAAACGGTGTACGTTATGCAATCCAATTTGAGCACGGTCCTGAATGCATCCCGCACTTTACGGCTAGCTTCCGGTCCTGCAGGGCACTAAAAGTACCACCCTCCAATCCCTGGCACAAACAACAGGGATAGCGTGAACAAGCTTCGCCACCGACGGAAAAGATATTCCTCATCCAGCTTTACGATCCACCACAGTGGAATGTGTTGCAAAAAATAATCGCGGAAATGCACGTGCGAGAAAATAACCGAGAGAAACAAAGAGAGAGAGAGAGAGAGA
>JXXA01010257.1:0-14939 GCA_000956255.1 Anopheles punctulatus | reverse complement strand
CACACCAACAGCACCACCGTCTGCACCACTCGTGAAGGAGGGCTCGCTGAAATCGATTCTGAAGTCTCCCAAACGTGACACATCGTGCAAGGTGGCGAAAATTATTACACCCCAGGGTCACGTGGAGGTGATAAATCTGAGCGACCGAGAGGAACAGGAGATTCTGGATCGTTATTCGCAGCTGACCGAACGTTGCACCCAGCGCATCTCGGAGCTGTCGCAAATGATAAACCAGGTGCGGGAGGAGAAGCGACGGTTGATCGAGGATAGCATATCGTCGCTGGAACAGCAAGATTCCAGCACCAAGTACATGGATCTGCCCGTTGCGCTCGGTGCTGGACTCGGTTCGAGTGGCGTCAGAGCCGATGCAGGTAGCCAGCCGGAAGCGAGTGCTCTTTCACCGGATCCAGCTCCGACTCCACCGGCACAGCCAACGGCTGGCGATGATCCGGTGAGCGAGGAGATCGATAACATTTTCTCCTCGAAACAGATCGGTCTGAGCAAGGACAGTGGTATCGCCATGTCACGGCCGCTCACTGCGTCCGATATACGCGAAAGTCCTTCTGAGGAGGGTAGCCAGGGCAAGGAACCACTTCCTTTCGAGCCATTCCTTAAAGACATTCCAAAACCGGGCGAGGCGCAAGCGGTCGCTGCTGCTGGTCCCTCGAAAGGAGCCACACGTCGAAACGTTCCACCGGTAGCAATCGCTCGTTTCAGTCCCCAGCTGCCGGACGAACTACCGATGCACGAACTTTCCACCATACCGGAGGTGGAAACACCCGCCGTTGCTTCGTCGAAGGTGAACGATTTATCTGTGGCAACCGTTGCCGGAGATACGCCGAACGCAGCGGAGCAGGTGCTCGTAGGGGCACGGAACCGTCTGTTGCTGAACGAATCCACACCTGACATTGGGTATAATCAGTTTCTCAAGTACGAAGAGTACGTGCGAGCTACTGCCACCACATCCGGATCGTTCGTGGGAATCGAGTTGGAGAAAACGGTCGTACCGAACGACCAGTCCGAGCTGCGGCTCGATCTGACGGAAGACTGTGAAGCTGGTAGGCTAGAGTACCGCAAGTATCCTACTCCGGCACCGCCATTCGACATCACCGAGGATAGAGAGGCTACGCTCCAGCGAACTGCCAGTAAATCTAGCTCCGTCTCCTCCCTGCCCGACGTGGTAAACGAGTTAAGGAAGCTGAACATTATTATGAAACCGTTCGACAGTAACTCGCTGGACAATTCGAATCGATCGGGAAATGGCGACGATGCTGCCGTGCAGCTGTCCGATATGCTCGGTCTGCGGTGGGCCTCATCGATGCTAAAAAGAAACCAACAGCTCGACCAACAGCCCCGACATTCGAGCTGTTCCTCGCCTAGCTCACTGTCGGATACGAAAGTCGGCGGTCGGCCGAACGGTGATGATACGATCGACGGTGGGACCGGCTCGGGGAAGCCACCCAATCTGGCGGATTTTATGCAACGTGAACTGATGGTACGCACCCAATCGGACGTCCAGTCGATCTCGTCCGTTTCGTCCAGTTCGCACGGTTCGCACAGTACGCTGCTGCGCTCGCTGCTAAACCTGAGCGCCCATCTCAATCACTCCAGCGCGTACTCCAGTCCGGGCCGGGAGTTGCTAATTCACACGCCGACCGACGGGAAAACAGTGCACCGGACGTCCACACCGGTCGCCAGCAAATCGACCACCGTCAGCGGGGGGAACAGTTTTCGGCTGCCGGGCGATGGTGGTAACACCGACCCGATCACGGCGAATCGCACGGAAACGGGACTGTTTTCGGGCGAATCGCGCCTTTCGTCCGTGCACTGGAGCACATCGTCGGGTGGTAACAGCTCGTCGGAGAGGCGGGAACCACCGCCACCATCGTTCGCAAAATTGACAGCACCCGACGTGCGTGTGGAAAGGGTATCGGCTAATCGCGATGGAAAGTAATCGTCGCTGGTGTGCCTTTCGTTGTTTAAATTAACTAGCAATAGTAACAACTAATAGAACTATCCAAATTTTATGCGTTTCTTACCGAAAGTGCTGTTAGTGGCCAGTGGTGTTACAGAACTGTTAATTTTATCTAGCTCAATGTTGTCATACAGGTGCCGTTTCCTGTCCGTGTTATTATCGGTGTAATTGTATGTTTTTTTTTGTATTTGAGCATTAGTTTTCGTAAGTACTTGTGAAGGATGAATATAATTATTTTAATCAATATATGTTTCTGTTTCGTGATTTTCTTTTTTTTTTGTTGCTTTCTTATTTTTAGCCAATTTTTGGTGTGATGAAAAAGCAGTTAATGAAGTATGCAAACCATGTGATTAATTTCCGTTAATAAACACAGGTTCTGCTAAAATCGTAAAATCGTACTTCACCGAACTTATGGAGGAGATAGGTAAGCAGCTTTATAAATTATGATCAAGAGCATTGTGCCAATAGTTCGAATGGTAGTACATGTTTCATCATATTTTAATTTCAACTTGCTGTCACTCTAAAGCATTCCGTTGCAGGAGTTAACATAAGCTCATAACGTAGTTATAGGTCTATCGTATCGGCTATCGGGGTTATCGCGTATATATTCTATACATTCACGGGTAGAAAATAGAGAATATCGTTCAATCAAAGCTGCCTAATACTCCATAGCCACGGAGTACAGGAGGAAAGTCCCATCGTATGTCCCCGTTATCAGCCATTTCCTGTGGACAAAATGTAAACCATTAAGTATCGTTCTCCATTAAGCAAAGCTCCTCTAGCAGACCGTCCATTACCCATTGGCAGACATCTTGATAAGCGTTGGAGTGCCTTTTAAAGGCAGAGATGGTTCAACCGTATCCACCTTTCCACTGCCGATACGATACAGCTCCAGTAGGCCATTATCGGTGGGCGAAAAAATGTACTCCGTATCGCTCGTGCAGACAACGTGCGTTTTAAAAGGCAGCGGCATTTTAATGATCAGCGTCGGTGTGGAATTCTGTAAGAAAATTCAGTAAATTATTACGTGTTGCTTTACTTTTTGAAAATAATGCAACTGCATTGCAAGCTACTTACGATTGTATCGGTGATGTCATGGAAAAACACCTCTCCGGTAAGATCACAGCTTAGGAGCAGCTCCTGGCGACGGCTTTCGATCTTCTGTAAACTAGTCACACTGAATGAATGACTCTTGAGTTCAATCGTACCTGGTGAGAAGAAGTTGGCCTTTCCCGATCCGGCCGTAGCCGAACTAGTGTTGTTCACTGATGAAGTTGAGCGTTCGTTAGCCACACCGGAGCTCCCCAGCGGAATGAGCTGTGTCGTCGAGCAGAGCAGTAACGAACCATCGTCACAACCTGCGACAAACTCCGTGTTGGAAGTGGCCAAAATTTGCGTTAAAATTAACGCCCTTCCGATGGCGGATGGTATGCTAAGCTTGAAGATTTTATCCTTGACAATCATTTTTCCCACGCGCCACTGTATCACGGTACCCTCGCTGTGTGCAGTTAAAAGTGCGTAATCCGATTTTGACATAACGTTGTAGCGCGTCCACGCCATATCGACAACCTTTCCGCAATCGGTCGTTTCGGAGTGTAGTTCTGCAAACGAGTTACGCTCGTTTTTCAGGTTCAATTCATAATGCCAGATGTACACGTCTCCAGATACGGTTCCACCCGCAAACATGTCCCGATTGTAGGGGTTTGTCTCGAGGGATGCTATACAAGCTTTCACCGGATTGCTACTCAACTCAACCCACTGTACGGAGCCAACGTAGCGATCGCGTTTGGGACTGAATACGGTAATAACGGAAGTGACATGTTCGCACCAGGCATCATGGCTTGGACTGCAAGCGACCACCAGCAGTGGAGCGTCGCAAGTTAATATTGACAACCAAGTCGCAGCACCTACAGTGAACGACTTTCCGTTGCTGGAATGACTCGTCGGATCGTGATTTAGACTACGAATGGTTAGGTCCTGATGACGACACACGCGGTATCTTTCAGAAGCTTCAGACAAATTGTCATTGCAGTCGAAAATGGGAGTCATCCCGTAGGAGAGTTCTTCCTCCATGATCGGTTGCACTTTACGAATAAACGAGACCAGCTTGGAGTCATCATAAGTTGCAAACTTTTTGCTTCGCGGTGCACTGACGGTTTGCGTCTTGAAAGAAGTAGAAACCAAAATAAATCAAACTAATCACTGTGATGTTGTGAAATACTTTTCGTCCTACTTACAGCCATTTCTTTCCGTTCTTTCGGTTCTGTCGCCACATCGGTACACGTTGCTAACGGACGAGGATCCAACCCGATGTCCGTTTTAGGTCTTACTTCCGAGGAGTCATCACTGCGAGAGGATTCGAATCCGACGGTTTTGTTGGCAGTGAGCGTAAATTTAGCAAAATCGGTATTCATCCCGTACCCTGTCCAATGTGCACAATTTATTGATAGGATGACTTGTGTTTTGAAAATAATAATTAACAACGATGCCGGTTTGTTGTGGTCAACCAATGTTGCTATGGTAACAAAACGACCGCCAACTTCATTGCAGCCAGCGACATCTGTGTTCTTATATGGGTTTTAGATGGCGTCTGTCGTCAACGATGGTTTTACAATGGAAAAACACTTTTGTTTTGAAGAAAATGCTTTCTATCACATTCAAATATTGAAACGATATAACAGGAAGCATTGAAAATTCCAGCGGCAAAGTTGAACACACTTTAATGCAAAAAAATTCAAAATTTATTTTTCAATAGTGAAACACCCTGTGACGGTGACAGTTGGTTGACACGAGACGGCCGGCTTTTTTTTCACGGCGGCAATAAAAACATAAACAGAAAGTGTGCGTGTGTGCAAACAGCTGATGGGCTGCGTGTGCGCGTTTCGCAGTGAGTGTTTAGTGTGTATGTGTGCACGCGTGCGTGTGTGAATGTCCGTTATCCTTTGAAAGTCCTTATAAAAACTCTGGACACAAGGAGCGCGGTTTTTTCCCTACGTCAAGGTAAGCTAACACTCATCTAGAAATCGAACCGTTTTCGTTCCTTTTCTCATCCCGTGAGTCGGAGAAGCGTGCTGCGGGGAAGTTGACTGGGTTTCTGGAACACGATATGCTTGGATGGCAAGATCGTCCGGTTCGTTGGTGTGGTATGCCTTCCGCAGCTCTTCGTCTGGTATGATCGGATGGGGACACGGATGCTCCGTAGGTTCTGGTGCACGTGTTATCGAATCTTCAACGGGAACGGGTGAACCGCGTGGCGATGGTACGGGGAGTGATGATGCAGCACCACTTGAGTCCCCTATCGCAAATCCAGCTAATCTCTTCTGCACTTCACTTTGCTCCTCTTCACCAGTAGGTGCTGTCGCTTCCAGCTTTCGGTACTCTTCCTCGGTAGCTTGGCGAAGATCATCGTTTAAGTGTCCCTCGGCCAGCAGATAACTGCGTACACTATCAATGGCTGTCGGCGAGAACATTTCCGGGTGTGCCTGCATGTACCGGTATACGTACAGATCGGCACTGACAATTTTGAAGCGATGCGCAAACACCACAATCGTCGCACCGATGTAGATATCTTTCGCCGTGTAGTATTCCGGCTCATCCGGATTGCAACCGGGTAGCCAGATTTTGCGTGGGGAGAGGAACCGTCCACCACGGATACCGGAATTATCTATCGATGATTCCATAATCGTTATAGTACCATCGGCCAACGAAAGGCTCAGTACGAACCGTCGTATTTTGTCCTCTGGATGAGCCGTATCTAAAACGCATCCGTACCGGAGAAATTTGTTTACATTGACGAGATACGTTATGACGTCCTTTTTAGGACTTTTCGGAACGAGGCTGTGGTGCGAGGCCAGAGAATCTTCCGGCGTGCCGAGACCAAGGTATGTGGGAATTTCTTGGCGCGGCGTTCGTTTCGGCGAGCTGTCTAATCGTACTCGGTCCGGTTGGGTGATCTTGAGCGCTTTCTCGTAGTAACAGCGCGTGAAACCGTCACAGTCGAGCAGTAGAAATTTACGTCCGTAGACGAAGATGGTCGTGCCGACGATGAGATCCCGCGGGGAGTAGTATTCTGACACCTCTGCATCACTTTGCTCGAGAAATATTGAAGGGTGCGATACTGTAAACACACACAGATACGCGAGGAATTATAAAAGGATTTTTCTAACGCACCAGTGCTTACCAGGATTTTCTTTCCAGTTCTTTGGAAGCTTCTGTTTGCGCAATAGCATCGGAAAGTAATCTCGGCCCTCCTGGTTCTCCTTCAGCTCTTTTATTGAAACGGTGTCGTCTTCAAGATAGTAGAACATCTTGTATGTCATCAGTTCGCCTCCTTCTCTGTCGCGCTCGTCCAGCACACAATCGAAGCTAAAAATTAAGAATAAAATTATGTAGATATTACAATGAAGGTACTTTACCTAACTGATCTATTTCAATCAGGCAACTAATGTGCAATATCTTTTTCTTTCACATGGCAAACTAATATGCAATTAGCAATCCACTTGAGCCACTTTAAACCAAAAAACATTCATGATTATGTGTGATCAATTATTTACAGTTCAGCCATTAAATTATTAAATAGTTCCGTAATACCGATTTTGCAGAATCATAAAAATTTGAATGGGGTTTAAATAACTCTATCCATCATTATCAGCTAAATTCAATCGAGCCTTTAAATCCTATCGAAATAACAAAAAAAAAAACAAATCAAATCAAATGGATTTGAAGGATGCCATTGAATGGTTTCATTTTTATCCATTAAAAACGTACCATTTACATAAGCAATTCCAGTGGGAATATATTTCTACACTGGCAAAAAGCTAAGATAAAGCGACTTTACAAAAAAGTAAGGCATATTTGCGTTATCTATTCGATTAAACATGCACGGAAAATAAATAGCTAATTTGCTCACTATTAATAACGGATTGATAAGCACTACCGCGCTGTTTAATACCTGCATTAAAGTAAACAATTTAATATATGTTGTGGTTAGGACATTACTTACTGCAACACTTTTCCCTGGTACTCGAGATACTTGCGCAGCTTATCATCCGGCACCGGGTACATTTTGTGATGCCGGAACGTTTGCCGCTGGCTGATCGAGCGCTCGTTCATGGCCGGATCCGGTGGCAGGAGTTCGATCTCGTTCAACTCAATCCCATTGCTCAGCAGGAATTCCTTCGTGTACGCATCGCAGTCGGTGATGTGAAAGACGTACCCGTGCATTTCCACGTCGATACCGATGTTAAGGTCCTTCCAGTGGTAAAACTCTTCCCGATCCGCATTCTTCAATTTCTTTCCACGACGTACCAACCGGCCCTGTGGGTAGCCGCAGTTTTCGATCGTCGGTTCCAGCACCGTCATCGTGTCATCCTCGAGAAAGTATAGAATATGCACGTACCGAATGCGAAACGTTTCCGTAGCGGACTCCGGAACCGCTTGCCGGAAGAATGCGTCAAACTTTAGCGTCTTCTGATCGTACAGTACAAAGTGCGGCCGGTAAGGTTTGACCGGTAGATGGCGAACCCGACCGTACGTGAGAATCGGATCGTAGAGGACGGTATCGTTCCCACCGCCACTAGATACTGGACAGAACTGGATGGAATCTTCGTTCAGGCGCTCGCCGCCCAATCCACACTCGGGTCGCACCGGAATCGGGTAGCCGTTGATGTACTTGAAGCTCTGCGGAACGTGATGCTTCTGGCGAAGTCGATTGGCAAAATCATTGCCCGGGAGCTTTGGCAACCCTTCCATTATAAATTTACACGATTTAATTGAGTTAGTGAAGTAAATGTTCGGATATGAAAATTATGTGAAACGTATGTGGGAGCAGTTTTCACTAGGGTTGCCCTTTTCGCCCGTCGTTCAGCACAGCTAACAACCAACAGCCGCCGTTTCTAAGGAGCCGCTGCCATCGATACGATTCTTGCCTGCTGTGCTGGTGCAAGTAAAGCGCAGGCGCTGTTTTTGCGCACCTGTTGCGTTTTTTATAGCAATAAAACACAATTCTACTAATTATGACCATTTACCGATAGAGGGAAAGTGTTACTACAGTAAAAAGTTCTTCAGCATGTATTAAATATTATAAATAGAATTTTAGCCCGTTTCCACCTTGTTGTTTCAAAAAGTAAGTTGTCTTCAAAGTATAAGTTTGTCGGTGGAAATCGGTACAATGGATTTGATAATGTTCGATGTATTTTGCTTATTCAAACAAGTAATATATGGACATAGATTACATTTGATTATTTATAATATTTTATCTATTATTTAGTATGTATTACTTTAGCTACCCTACAACTGGTCTGATGTTCCGTGACTAATGATTGTATCATTATGTGCTTGTTCTCATGCTGTGTGAACACTTAGGGTCAGTTAAAAATTTATAAATTTCAATCAATTGTAACTGGTGGTAAAAATGGAAAACTTAACCTTTATTTT
The DNA here is from genome assembly GCA_000956255.1 of Anopheles punctulatus. Taxonomy (NCBI): domain Eukaryota; kingdom Metazoa; phylum Arthropoda; class Insecta; order Diptera; family Culicidae; genus Anopheles; species Anopheles punctulatus. The sequence continues at coordinate 6,529 of JXXA01010257.1, read as the reverse complement.
CCTTGTCATAATGCTATGTATTTTACAAAAGCTTCAGAAATAAATTTTCAAACATTCAGATTTTCTGACTCTATTTCAGTACGAAAGGAGATTTCGTATTGAATTTAACAGTTAGGTTCACTGTCTGCAGCTCATAACAATCATAAGATATTACCAAAAAAGGAGGAAAATAATCACAAACGAATTGTACGAAAAAGTTTCACCATCCTTGAGAGATATATTTGAACTGTACGAACAGTCTTAGTAGACAGAATATACACATTTAAACAAAAAAAAAAACATAGTGCACATAATTGTTCAAAGTATTAGATTTCCATACAAATCCGATTGATTCATGAACCGTGTTTCAGAAATGGATTTAAAAAGTGTTAGAATCTTGGAAAAAAATTTGCTACATAAAAGGTAATATGTAGAATTGGATGTTGCAAAAGCGTCTATTAACACTTCAATGGTACATTAGTGTTCATAAGCAATAAATAATATTTTTTCATTTTCGTTTCTATTTTCAGTAACCTTCCAAAGTGTTCCACAATATGTTTCGTCTGTCAGCCACAATCCTCGGCCGCACGCGCTGGTATTGCACGGGCAGTTATGGCGCAATCACAAATCGACACATAAGGTACAATATAAAAAAGTTACCCACCAAAATGTACTAAAATGGTCGTTTTTTTTTTGTTACATCCACCCGTTTGTATGAAAACCCGTATGAAAAACTACGAAAATAGTTCGTCCCTGATCGACATCTCACCGGAAGTGCGCGAAGCTCTCCAGCACGCGCCCCAGTCGGTGGTAGCGTTAGAATCAACCATCATTACCCACGGAATGCCGTATCCGCACAATCTCGACACGGCCTTGGAGGTGGAGCAAATTGTGCGACAGCAGGTAAGCAGCGAAGCACGCAACACCCAAACGACTACGAATTAATAGGGAAGAAAGACATTGTTGGTGTGCGAGTGTTGTCTGTTTGTGAGAAAGAGAGTACATAAAGAGAAAGAGAGAGAGAGAAAGAAAGAGAAAGAGAGCGACTGGAAGCAGCGCACACTTGGGATGGTCCTGGGACGGCAATTAGCACATCTCCCTAGGGTGAGATGGGGTGGATTCCGTCCCATTAACCGCATGTCATTGGGTGAGTGCGTTTTTATTTTGCTGCTCCCAGCAGCTGGAAACGATGGCATTAGGTCAGCAGAGCAGCTCAAAAGGACCCGGAACGGGGAAAACTTAACTCAACAAACATACGATGCGGCTGGACTCACGTTCGACTGCAATTTCGGTTACTAACTGAGTTTTAACTACTGGCAAAACCACTAACCAACACCAACCAACCAACCTCCCTTATGCGGACCGCATTGCACAGATCCGTAGCGCGTGGCTTGAAAGCACCATGGCGTGGCTGTGGCAAGTAGCTCCAGGATGTGCTTAGAACTTCCACCATCCCTGGAGGTGCAATCCATGGAATGGACAGCTCTAGGTTAAATTGCAGTTGCAGGCAGCCGACTGCAAGATTTTAATCGTAGCGTCGAGTAAGCGACCACTGGGAGGGGAAGATTTCGAAAAGTCAGTAGTTGCACATTCTACTACACCCCTAAACCACAGGATTCAATTAAAACCAAATTTCATCATCAGCTGTAGGGGTGGTGGCAACGGTCAGTGCGCTAGTCCACGATAAAAGGCACCCTGTGTGTTAGAGCCGTTCGTTAGTCCTGACCTGGTCGGAGATTAACTTTAGTTCACCTTAAACTTGCCTGCCTTTAATCTGTTCGCCCGGCTGTAAGCAGCAAGTGTGGCAAACGTTCCCTTGTCACCTATCGCTAGCAAATTTGTGTGAGCCTTTGACGTTCAGCCGGTTTGCATGCAGTATCCTTATTAAATGTATAATTTCGTTTCGTTTCACTCGCCTAGGGTGCCGTTCCCGCCACGGTAGCGATTGTGGGCGGACGCATAAAGGTGGGTCTGGAGGCGGAACAGTTGCGGTTGCTGGCCCGGACTGATAGTGGTACCGGCGAAGCGGTGAAAACGTCCCGCCGGGATATGGCGTACGTGTTAGCGACGGGTCGGAACGGCGGTACGACGGTGGCCGGTACGCTGCTTGTGGCCAATGCCGTCGGTATACGCATCTTTGCGACGGGCGGCATCGGTGGGGTGCATCGCGAAGGCGAACGGACGATGGACGTTTCGGCGGACCTGATCGAACTGGGCCGGTGCCCGGTGGCGGTCGTTTCGAGCGGCGTCAAATCCATCCTGGACATACCGCGAACGCTCGAGTATCTGGTAGGTAGACGACGATCGACGATGAATTTGCAGGTGCAGCCGGTGCTGCTGCATGATTTATTATTACAGTGTGCGTTAAATGCATGGGGAGCTGTCGCTAGCGTTCCCTCGAGCCTATTTAACGTCATCTTACCGCAAAACTGTTGGCTCCAATGCTCCGATGAGCATAATATGCGGGATTATAAATCTAGCTTTCAAAAGCGTGCATGCAAGAGCGCGAGGTATTACCGTAATTGATAATGCGTGATTTATTACTAGCTCGCTAGGGCGAGGTTTGATGCATGAGTGGATTTTGCTTTTTTCAATTTATTTTCTACCCATTCATTTATTTGAGGCTATCTGGAGAAAAATCAAATAATGTTACTAACATTTCTGATCCGTTGGCACACACTGCCCACATACACTTCACACAGGAAACCCAAGGCGTGTGCGTTACCACCTACGGCAGTGCAGGCTGCGAGTTTCCCGCATTTTACACACGCTCCAGTGGGTCGAAGGCGGCCTACAATCTTGCTAGCGCAACCGAGGCGGCCAAGATGCTGCACGTGAACCGTGTGCTTGGCCTTGGGTCAGGAATTCTCATCGGCGTACCGATACCGGAACAGTATGCGTTGGATGCCACCGAGATGGACACGGTGATCGTCGAAGCGCTGCGAGAGGCGGAACGGAAGCGTATCCACGGCAAGGCGGTGACACCGTTTATACTGTCCGCCGTCTCAAAGTTGACGCGTGGGAAAAGTCTTGATGCGAGTAAGTGAAGCTGAAACGTTTCGAAGTGCTGCGTTTTATTCTACAACAAATATTGATAAAAACTTGTTATTTTTCATTTGCGCTGTGCGCTTTCACAGATATGGCATTGATAAAGAATAATGCACGCGTTGCTGCCGAAATTGCAGTGGAATTGAAGCGCATTGAAAGCGGGCTGCAGAATGACGTATCGCCTACACTGGTTCCTGATGGTGGCGCTCCGGTTAGTTAAGATATGAATTATTTTTTTAAACTTGTTTTTTTATTAATAAAATGTTGTGTTCATTTAAGTAGTAAGAGAATCATTGTTACTATCATATATATTATCTTGAAATGTACACTTACAATGTTTGCAATGAATTAGAAAGAATCCACTTACTTTTCGGTTAAGACTTGTTCGTAGTTCGTAGAAAAACAATGTTCTTAGTTTTTTAGAAATTTATTGATTTTTTCTTTTTTTAAGCTCATCATCGGTGGCTCGGTGATTGACATTTGTATCAGCGTACTGGAGGATGACCTGAAGGTATGTAGAATGTTTTTGTGTACAATTATAAACCCATTTTGATTTAAGAACAAAGTGCAGAGAAAAGTACCCAAAGACACTTAATATGTTTAAGTGTCTATCAGATGAATAGCATTAAGCAGATGAATAACATTCAATATTTTTTGTAATTTTTGCTAACGTTTATTTATAATGTCTACAATTGTTATGAAAAATATGTTATCATCTTCAAAATTTTCAATTCCATTATCAAACAATTCCTAAAAGTCCGTTATGTTCGAATGTTGTTTTTAAATTTTATCCGCAGCTTCAAAATTTCATTCAATCGTTTTGTAATGCTAGTGTAATGGTAGCGGTGCCGGCCTTTCACACGACAGGCCCGTACCATGATCCCCTTCAGGATGTCTCCCCCTAGCGAGGGGGGCGTGTTAAACTTGCAGCATTATTGTTCTAACATATATGCATTTATTTTGGAGATTAATTGAATTTTAATCAAGAAATTAAATCAAATTACCTTTAGACGTACTTTTTCGGATTCAATCGTCATCTTATGCGATAAGAGAATGGACACATCTTGTTAAATATTTCAATCGTCTTTATTTCAAATTGTTCGTTTCATTTGTTTCTTTATGTTGTATTGTTTTTTCTTCATTCGCTCTCGTTCTTTCTCTTTTTATCTTTCTCTCTCTCTATCTCTATTTCTCTCTCTCTCTCTCTCTCTCTCTCTCGCACACACATACATTTCTGTTTTTCTTTTTGTTACGTTTGTTTCTTCTTTTTTGCATTACTCTTATGTTATGTACAACACAGTTTAAAGATAACAGATTTAATTAGTTTTTGTTTTGTTTTGTTTTGTTTTGCTATGGATTGCTACGCTTCAATCATTATACTCTCTTTCCTTACTGCTCTCATTTTCCCATGAGTACATGCGAGATTTACTGCATCGTAATGCCATTTTACCACCGAACGTGCCGTGATCGTGCTAGAATCGTTCAACTTTTTGCCTGCTTAACAACTACCGGTTTATGCAAGGTTTACAATAATTACAACAGCTTTCTGTTTAGCGTAAGGAATTCTGTATCCCCCATTTTCTCGTGCTTTAGTTTAATTTTATTATATCTGGTTTATTATAAGTGTTTTATCATTTGAATGAACGAGCAGTAGCCAGGGGATTTTATGGTTTATCTTTAAAGGATTTCTTTGTTGTCTGATCTCTTTACCTTTGCTCGTCTACTTGGCGGTTGCACTAAGTCGATGTTTTTCGTCTATACATGCGCTAATACACACGCTTGTTAATACCGCGTAACACACACGCACAGTGGTAATAATTCACAGTGGTTTTGTTTGAATTCGTCTCTACATTTATTTCGCAATTTCTTAGTTACTTTTTATTTTGATTTGGTCGTAAACATTAAACGTTTAAGTTTATAAACATGTTAGTTTAGCTTGAATCTCTCTTTCTCCACGGGTGGTTTTCACTTGGGATCGCTCATGTAATTTTGCACGCTTTTCAATGTTTTGTTACCTACCTTGATCTGTTGTATGTGCGCTTTCGAAACATTTCCGAGGCAAAGAAAAGCTTTCAAGCAGATAAAACCGGGCTGAATGAACGAATCTGGAAGCCATTTGCAATTGTTACGATAACGTGCTGTAAGCAAATTCGACACTAATCAGCACTTTTATCGAGGAGGGTTTTGTTTTTGCGCCGTGTGCTCAGTGAATTGACTGACGCGGAATGAAAATAGGGAAATAAATCAATTTACCTAATTATTCGGCCATTCTTCTCGTTTCTCCTGCTTGTACGGATACGTTTTTTTTTCTTCGTTCTACTGGGAGCTTGGGTTTTAATTTTGTAGGTTTTATTTATCGGCAAACCGTACAATGTACAATTAAATACGTAAATGCTGGTTTGTCGTTGTTTTTTGTCACTGCTGCCGTTTTTATTAATCAGCTCCCTCCGCGCGTTGCAAGTGAGGTGTGAAATTAAATTTTCAATTTACAGAGGGTTTATCAGCGGCACATTTCTCTTGGAAAGGAGAAAAAACACGCAACCTAGCAGATAAAGTCCATCGTCGCCAATTGATGCAGTGTTAAAAGCTCGCTAATGAGCCGAGCAGTGATGCATTTAATTTGCTGTTCATTTTGATTTTACTCCAGGCATGTTCGACGCTTGTTTTATGACATGTTTTATGTGTTTGTTCATGTTCGGTTTTCACTTATTTTTTTACAGGGAGTACGCTTTCCCGGACAGTCTCTGTAACGATTATTTTCGCTAGCCCAGGCTGCGTAGCCATGTAATTAAACGAGATTATATTATTACCACGGTTGACGGAGGTTCGATCGATAAGTTATTTATGATCCCATCTACAGCCTCATTTCGTCCCACAAGTTATCTTATCATAACTACACGGCATGTGAAGTACATCTTGATTCCGTTGCGGGTTCGGTTGGTTGGCTATCCTGTCTATCTGCGTCCGTAAGGGAGTTCGAGTATAATATCACCCCTCGCATGCACGCACGCAGACATGCGTTCTTCTATAGGCAAATCGTGTAATATACAGAGAAACGAGATAACAGTTCATATATAGACTCTTGGAGTAGTGAGTAATCTATCATGTAAGGAATTTTGTTTGAAATCACTCCATCTTTACCAAACCTTGCCGCATTGTACGTCTATGGATTACTTAATTTGTTTGCTCGCTATCCATCTCGCCCACCAACTCGTTGAAGTTGAGCTACGCTACTCAAGTACATCGAGTACATACGCAATATATTCATTAAAGCCTAATGGGAGTTTCAATCGCTTCGGAATCGGAATATCTTTATTATCGAGTCAACAAATTATTAAAGCTGCTATCTAAATATCAGAAACGAACTTGATGCGTGTGTTTGTGTGTATGTGTATCGGATTTCGTTCAGAAGCCTCTTTTACATGTAAAAGGGGTTACTGCTGTCACCAGAGAAAGGGCATCTGAGTTATACAGAACATCTCGTTGTTATGATGCGTTCGAC
>JXXA01010251.1:0-21553 GCA_000956255.1 Anopheles punctulatus | reverse complement strand
ATAGTCTATCAGTGCCGTTCGCCGTTTGTTTGAAAAGCAAACGGAACGCAACACTCCATCCACAAGGATCTGCAACAAAACAACCCTCAGTAAAGCGATGTTTTTTGTGTGTGCTAGAAGCATTCCTTCCCGACTGCCACCTACCTCGAAACCAACGATACAGTGAAGCATATCTTCATCCACCGTCCAGTGAACGACCAGCACGTCCGGTGCGACCGCATGGCAGGCGTATACTTCCGTCGGGCAATACTTTCCCAGCTGGCTAAGCAGGCATGCTTGTATCGGACACTGTGGCAAGGGAGGTTTCGCAACGGGCTTTTGCGAATGTCTCGCTCTTCGATTCGAACGACGCTGTTCGCCATCACCGTGAGTGCTTTTGGTTGGTACATCCTGAGGTAGATTCCGATGTTGCTGCATGGCTACCAGCTGCTGGACTTGATTTCGAATCGCAGTAATGTCGGCATCCATCATCCCAAGACGATCGTTAGTGTCGTGAAAGAGGGATAGGAGCTCCTCCAAGGATCCAGCCAGCTGACACAGCTTCGGGCAGTGTTGTGCTGAAGAAGTTGTATCTACGATTTGTACACTTTCCGTATCCCGTATCGTTTGTCCTAAAAATAAAGACGAAGGATATTACAAGAAACGAAACTATACAACTCGAATGACTCTCACCTCCATCTTCGTCATTCGTTTCCTCCAACTCTACGGTGTAATGCTCGGAAGCGTTCGGTTGTGCAGGATATGACCGCTCGTTTCCGACTACTCCAAACTGTTCGAAGAAGTTGCCCATCGCCGTCGTTAGTGGGTCGAGCAATTCTTGCAAACAAATCTTGATTTCCCCGATCAGATGTTCCGCTCCGGTACCGTTCATCGCTTCTTCGCACGCCCCATTCGATACAATTTCTTCCACCAATGAACTCACAACACAACCCATCTCGTTCAGTCCGTCTTCATCTACTTCCTGCTTCACACTGGCGTGCACGACAGTTTCCTCGGACAAATTTTCACCACCACACACATCGTCCGAAAGCCGCTCAACACGCGTAACGAACTCAATAACCGACTCGACCTCCGCAATCGAATCGATATCCACCAAATGTGCTTCGAAAAAGATCGCCACGTTTGCATCTCGATCGCGAACGTTTCCAGCCATCGTTAGGAACTCCTCCGCTTCCCGCTTTTCCAGCGTGCCCGATACGCTCGGCTCCAGCTGCAGGTGCATGTGGTGCCGTGATTCGGACTCCTTCAGCTCAACGTTTGCCATCTGGCGAAGGAGACGGGTGATCATCTGCAGCGAACGAGCGTTCACTGAGCGTTTGGTAGTCGCGCTATCCAAATTGGACGAACTATTTGGATCGTTTTCTAGCACAACCCGAATCACATCCACCGCGTCACGCTTCCGAACAGACTCGAACGGAATGTTAAGATGAGACGAGAGCGAAGTATCGGGTAGTATCGGTGGTGGAGGACTTTGGAGGAAGTCCCAGAAGACGTTCAACTGAACCGCTACCCAAACCACCGCCGACCAGAGGGTTGAGATTATTTGTAGCACGAAACACGAGTAGGGTTTGCAAAAAGACACCGACGGAGCTTCGTATCGGTCCATGTCGATCATGCTGGAACTGCTGGGAAATGCCTGACATTCGGACTCCACCGGAGTCGATGGATCGATGGAGACAGTTTTCGTACCCTGGTTAACATTTCCCGCCGCTTTGGACGTCGACACAACGATACGATTCAGTCCGCACTGTAGCGCTTCCAGGAACGCGTCCGGATGCTCGACATCATGATCCATCTCGCACGAGAGCTTCTCAAACACTTCCCGCACATACTGCCACGCTTCGGCATCGTGCTCAAAGACCGGCGTCTCGATCGGATAGCTAGTGATGTCTTCAATTGTGTTTCGCAGTTCGTTCACTATTACCAAAGGATCTTCTAGCCCGTGTGGCATCAGAAGCTCGTCAAACACTCGCTTAATCTTATCGATGACAGGAAGACTTCGAAACTGTTCCCCAACGTCTTTCGGAATACATTCTAGCACATCCGATAGGGCGCGGTACGTGAACTTCACGACCGTTCCAGACAATAACGTCTCCCTGAGGATGTATTCCTCGAGAAGCAGGCGCAAGTTGAGCACTGTTTCAGCGGCATTCTGGTAGTGAGCGGCCGCGTACTTGGTCCAATTTTTGCTCGATCCCTGCACAATCAAACCGTCTCTTGCGGACGTATTCTTAAGCTCAAAGCTTGACGTCGCTGTAGCGAGGTTCTGCAATACACCAGCCCGCACCTGGTGCGTGTGTGAACTCGGCTTTATCCGCGAAGTTGATTGTGTTTGCATCGAGATCATCTCATCCGGTGTAGCGACAAGCTTCCGGTAGGTGGTGAGTATCGCCCTATTCAGTTGCTCTTCCGTGCTGACTCCGTCCGTCAGCGTATTCGATGTCTTCAGTATGGCCGACGACTGGTTGGAGAAGGTGAGCAGGGCGAGCAAATTTTTATCATTCGCCTGCCGCACCTGAACCGCCGGGCTATCGGTTTTGTTTGCTTCCTCGAGACAATCGGCGTGATGGGAGATAAGTGCATCGATACTTGCGCGATCAGCACGATCTTTTTTGTGGCCAGTATCTTGCATCGTCCGTTTGTACAGAACCATATCGTTGTCCTTGCTGAAACAGCCCACAAACTCGTTCTCCTGCTTACCGTCTTCCAGTGCTGCTGGCTCACCGGCTACCGAAGAGAATCGTTTCTTCTTCCGCGAAGTCCCAGGTGCTTCGAAGTCGTTCGGTTCCGCTTCCTCGATCCCGATGACAAACTGTGCACTGTTGGGATGGGTGTCATGCACCAGATTGAACATCGTTTCCGAATGCTCCATAAACCCTTGCATCACGTCCCTGGTGAACGCCGGTTTGGAAGACATCGCCCGAATGCTCGGTTGCTTCAGTACAAGCAACTCTTCGTCCTCCTTTCCCATCAGACTGTGTAATTCCTCCAGCTGCGTTGCCAGCCGATTGTCCAGCGAACGTTGCATCAACACCGTACCTGACTTTCCCAGTGCCGCACCGATCGAGCTCGGTGTGAGTGGTTCGGTATCGGGATGCACGGTACAATCGCGCGGATCAACCTCTCCCTTCGAAGAGGTCGTAGGAAGCTCGATGATTGGGACGGTAGCGTTACCACGCACGGGTTGGAAGTGCACGGTGGAGTCACTATCCGGTGACTCGGACGAGAAGCTCAACTCGGATGCCGAAGCCGGGGACGCGATACGAAACTCTTCGTATGCCGGGTACGTACCGTCGAACATGTTCGGTGAGATGGGCAGATTCCTAATAATACGACGAGTTTGCTCTTCGATCGGTTCCTCATCCTGGTTATTTTGCATATCACAAATTTTTGGACGGTTAATTTAACTGCAATAAAAACGCTCACAGGAAGTCAAATCGTACAGAAGGGCACTAAAAGAATGGAATGTGAGCGGTTCATGGTTGCTATGATCCGAAACAGCGTCTTCGGTTGCACTAATTTCGATGTTTTAATATAAACCCCTAAAAGTATGCATTCCGCAAGACACTGCTTTGCAGCTGAACGTTTTAAACGTGTTTACTGAATTAAGGCATTACAATTTACTGAATGTGCAACAAATTTGATTTGACATTTTCCTTTCCTTTGATTTGATTTTCGGATTATATTTTCTTTTCTTGGCATTTTCGGATTCTATTTCTTTAAAGGAAGACAATATATTTTTTTAATGTTTCCACTATCACAACTACGGCATGTATTTCATTTTTTATTGTTTTCTCTCTTTGTTTCCTCACTCTCTCTTGTTCTCAACCGCTCTTTAAATCCTTCTCTTTTCGACTCTGGCTACATGTTCGTTTTTATTACAAAACCTGAACAATCGATAAATGTGGGGGATACACATATTATTATAACTCTGTAGTAACACGTTTAAATAATACCCTGGAAGCTCACACGTTTGCACTGTATTTGTGTCGAACGTAGTTCTTTTACTTTCCCCTCTGCTTGGTACTCCTGATCGTACAGTACGAAACGAAACGTTCATTTGCGCGATCCGCAAAAGCACCAACCCTCATTCCGTCGCTCCGAACTGGATGCCGGGAACGGATCGGGTTCGTTCGCTTGTATGGCTCACCATTTTATTAAATTATTATTTCGTCTGTTTAAACGCGTCAGTCGTACAGAATAGCACGGAGAATACTAGCCTTCGCGGGGTTGCTTCGCAGTGCTTCTACTCCCGGAAAGGAAGCGAAAACAACTGTCAATGAAACTATTCTAAATAATAAAAAAAAATACTTCAAACTCAAACTAATGATGCAAGCGTTATGTACAAAACGGAATCGGAATAAAACTATATAAACTCGAACTAAACGCAAAACGCAAATTCGCACTGTAACTGCGAATCGATTGGGCAAATTATACACCAAAACTAGAGAACTCACACGCGTTTGGTGGCTTGCGCTGGAGAGCAAAGAAAGCTTAACACATTATTGGCTATTGCTAGTGGCGAGAAAAAAGAATTTGTAAACTGTAAACGAACACGAACACGCTCCAAACTCAAACTGAGTCAGCTGCAAATAAACTAAACAAACAAACGCAACTATCTGTCCTCTCTCAACTACTTGCTCAGTCTATTTTACAGTGTCTCTGGTGAAGTAAATAGTAGGCGCTGGTCGCTATTGGAAGCGCATTCTATAGCGCGCATTCCGAACGATTTGCGCCCGGGCTGTACAACAGCAAGCGGTGCCAGTAACGCACTACGGCTATTAATTGACCACCTGGTTTCTAGGGCGCCGCTAACGTAACGTATGATTTTAATGTAACTTTTACATGGGTACGATCGGCGTATCAGCACGAACAAATTAAACGCACACGCACACAATTAACAAAAACAACGACTAGATTTTTCCCTTCTCTCCGTCTTCTCTCTACCTTTCACACTCGAATGGCCACTCCTGTCCGGTTTGTTCTTCCCGTCCGGCGGCGACGCATTATGAGCGACCACCTTTGCACTGGGAGGTGGTGTAATGGCCGACCCGATAAAGGCTTTGGAAGGTGTAGAAACTGGCTCGAGCTGGCGGCAAGTTTTGTGAGGACGCGACCGATCGTCCCGAAGGCGACCGATGGTGAGGATGTGTCTTGCGAACGTTTCCGGGCCGGAAATCGCAAGTCGCATCACGAGATTTGCTTTGCTGCATTCGGTGGTATGCATCAGTTCATCTAAAACGGTACAACAGGAGAATATTTGAATATATGGTGTGTTGGAACATGCTTCGATCAGTAACAGACAAGCGACAGAGATGTGAGTGAACGTCGTGGTAAGAACGACGAGTAGGGACGGAGACGGAACAGATAGACAGAGAGACAGCGGACAGACGGAATCGAACGGAGATGTAACATTCCCTGTATGAACCAAGTTAGAAAGATTATTTGAGAGAGGGAGACAGTGACAGAAGAGCCAGAAAAGTAGTTCAAGTAGTAAGGACATTGGAGAGGAGCTAGAATAAACAGGAAAACATCCGGCCATGTGTGCTCGGAAGTCGTTTGGACTGAACATTGAAACGTGTCCAGTTAACACTCACCACGTGCTGGAAGGTTTCTGGGAAGCCGGCGGCGGGACAAAGCGGGAAGGAGGCAAGGATTTACAGGGGTGGGAACTACTTCACCTCAACGACCAAAATAAATAACATTCTTGCTTATGGTTGGTGTGTCAGTGTGCTGGTGGTAGGTAGGAAGGATCCTTGCCGGCGTTCGCGATTCGGGAGACATCAGTGCACCGGAGGAAGGTTGGACATTCTAGGGGTATTGTACTTAGTCCTTGGAACCTCGGAACATCTCCGCGTCACACCCAACGGGCGAATCGGCTGCGTGCCTAAAAGAGTGGGCCGACATCGGTAAGTACACAGTGTTCGGAATCGTTCGATAACTACGATGGAAACTAGAACCCACAAATCCCGACTACGCTACGGACCATGAGGAACGAAGCACTACTTGTGAGTGATGCTATACAGAAGTAGCTGGGTACAGATGAAGTAACGATTTAATCGACCAACAAGCAGCTCCAATAATGATGGGAAAATAAAACTATACCACATGCCCCCGAACTACCGACGACTTCATGCAATTTCTATTACTTTCTTCACGGATTTTTTTCTTTGCTTTCTGCGGCATCTTCTTACTTGCAAAGGACCCATTTCACCGCCCATTTCATGCGCTTCTAATCGGGATACGTGCTTCCACCGACCGACGTCACTTACCTCCTCAACGAACGACTTCTTTGGCGCCTTCACTCCCCTGCTCTCGGCATTCAGAATGATCGTCTCCGCAAGGCTCTTCACTTCTTTGGTTTCAAATGCCGCCGGTCTCGTCTGGGGAAACTTGCTTCGTTCCTATCGTTTGAAAAGCCGTGTTAGCTCGCGGAAAACTTTTAGGATGCATCATCTAATTCCTCTTACCTCGCTGCCACTGCCGCTGCTATCACTGTCGGGAAACTTCCGTCCACCGATCGGGTGCACCTCGTACCCATGGCGGCTGTACGTGCCCTTTAGAGGACGTTCCAGCTCCTGGGCCAAACTTCGTCCCACCGACGTTCGGCTGCTACCACCCGGTCCACCGTACACCTTCCGGGCGTGCTGCAGTGCCACGATCTGCGACTGCTTCGCCTCCAGCTCCTCCGTCAGCTGCTTGATGCGCTCCTCGTCGCTGCCCCGCTGGGACATCAGCTCCCGGATGCGGGCCTCAAGCGTTTCGACCTCCTCGCGCAGCTCGCTGTTCGTCACCTCGATGTGATTCAGTTCCTTCGTCGAGTTAAGCAGACGGCCCCGAAGCGTTCCAACCTCGGCCCGGTGAGCATCTTCACCATCCCGCAGCATCTGCTCCCTGTGCGCCAACTCATCCTCCAACGCCAGCACGCGCTTCTTCTCGCGCTCCAACGCTTCGGCGGCCGGTCCGCGCAGGTAGTTCTGCAGCTTGGCGTAGTCTTCCTTCAGCGTGCCGTACTCCTCCATCAGTGCGCCATGTTTCGCCACCAGCTCCTTGTTTTCCTTGCCCAGCCGGCTGACACGGCTCTTGAGCGTGCTTTCGGCCTCCTCCAGATGCGCGATGCGTTCGCTCGCGTACTCACTGTCCTTGCTGAGCCGCTCCTCGAGCTGTGCGATCTTGGACTTGAGCGTTGCCTCCTCCTGCTCGCACCGGCCGATCTTCTCCTTGTACTCGCGCTCCATCTGCGCCCACAGATTGTCCGCATTCTCGAGCGTTTCGTTGTACGCGCGGTTCAGCTCGGCGATGTTCTGCGTCAGCTCCTTTTCGCGGCTCATCAGCTCGCTCAGGCGGGATTGCAAATCGTCCGCCTGCGAGCGGCTGCTGTCGTAGTACTCGATGTGATCCGTCGGGATGCACTGGATGGCATGGGGCTGGTGTTGTGGCTGCTGCAGCTGTTGTAGAGACGCCGCTGACGACAGCTGATGCTTGAAATGCTCGTGCAGCTGCCAGCTGTTGTACAGCAGCAGCAGCGGGATGAACATGTAGATCATCTCGATCCGCTCCCGCAGCTCGTTTTCATTCTCCTCCAGCAGGAAAATCTTCTCCTCGTACTTGTGGATCAACTCCTCCAGACTGGAGACGGTTTCCTTCGCGTCCTGGTACTTCGACTGGTACGAGCCGCGGGACATCTCCAGCTCCAGGTTCCGCTGGCCCATCACCTCCAGATCCTCCTCCATGCGCTGCAACCGCAGCCGGGTGTCATTTTCGATCTCCTCCAGCTCGCACCGTTCCTCCTCGAGCCGCTCGTTCTCCAGCTCCACCCGGCCCAGCCGGTCCGACAGCTGCTTCACCCAGCTCTCCAGCTGGACCTCCCGCTGCAGCCGATCCGCCAGGTGTCGCAGCTGCTGGTCGCCACTGCTCTCGTACACCTTCAGCTTGTTCTCCAACATTTCCGCCCGCTCGACGTAGAACTGCAGCCGGCGTCGATCGCACGCTTCGTCGCCGCTCGCCGCTGGCAGGTTGAGCGCAACCATCGAACCCTTGCTCGGGGTTTTGCACACAGCCGCCGCCACCCCCTTGCACTCCTCGATCTTCTCCCGGAACCGGTTCAGCTTCTCGATCTCCGCACACAGCTCCGCATTCGTCTTCTCCGGCCCCGGGAAGTCTTCCGCCTCCGTTTGCGTGGCGACATGCGCGCACGGTTCGTCCACAAACACTCCGCTCTCCTGCAGGCTGGCCGCATTGTTCCACCGGGTCGATTTCTTCATCCCACCGAACGTTTCCGCGATCGACGCGATCGACGGTGCCTTCGGTGGTGCTGAGGGGTTCTGCTGCGCCGCTGCTACCTGCTGTACGTCCGTGCTGTGGAACGGTTGGACGGTCGCCACGATCCTACCGGCCGCTCCTTTGTACGGCGTGGAGCTATTCACCATGGCCGACTGCAGCATCAGCGCCTTCGGTGGGCTGCTGCTCTCCGGCAGGCTGTAGCCGTACTTCTGAACCGGCGGCTCCAGGCTCATCTCATCACCGGCGATCTCGTGGTCCTGCGACAGCGCTTCGAGATTGTTCAGCAGTGAGAGGATCTGCAGCAGGCACAGCTTGTCCTCCTCGTCGTAGCACGTGCGCTTCGTCATTGCGATCAGCCGCTTTCGCACGTCGTCCGTCGGTATTTGATCCAGCAGCGACAGATCGCACGGCGACGGCACCCCGCTCTGCTGGTCCTCCAGGTGATGGTGGCTGTTCGGCGACGTGACGCCCGAATCGGACCGTTCCGACAGCATGATCAGCTCGTCGTGCTCCTTTTCCGTGTCGGTCCAACCATCCTTCGTCGTACCGCCGCCCACGGTTGGGCTGGAATTGTTTCGTAGCGACCACTGGATGGAGAAAGAGAGAGAGAGTAAAAAAACACACGGACGGAACAAAACCGATCAGTACACACTCGACAGAAATACGCCTCATTAGTTGTGTTTTTTTACTATTTGCTTCGTTCAAAAGGTACTGCAAAAATCCCACGCCAAACAAACGCACAAAACCCAATCACCCGGAACACGTCGACAAACACGCCATCTGCGTTCCTTGCCCTTCCGTTCGAACGCCTTCCAACGCTAACGGTCTTGGCATGCCGATGGTAGGAAGCGTTGTACTTCACTGCACGCGCACACACACACACCCGCCGAAAAAGGGTTCCTGTCTTCGGCGGTACGGAATAATTACTTCCCAAACTAATTCCCCCGTCTTATCTGCGTCGCAATCAACAAAAGGGCGCAATCTTTTTAAGGGGAGCAATGTGCAGGGAGCGTGAGTCAGAAACAAAACAAAAAAAAACTCCCGAACCGCATACTAATTGTCCCCGTTGGAGAGCCAACCAAGCTGGGAAAATTCTCGTTGGGAAACTGATCCAAGAACAGTAGCGTACGTTTAAGGGTTATTTTCCCCGTAAGCTACGACTCCAACGCCACCAAGTTCGTTCAACTGCACTTTCTGTGGCACGGCCGGTCACGGTCATGGTTTGCCAACACACGCACCCCATTCTCCCCCTTCCCACTCCGCCTCCCTTCACACTTAAGTGCGTCGCGCGGGAGCATCGTTCCCTCATAACGCAACTTTAGGGGTGTTCAACACAAATCTTTAATTATCAGGCCCCGCGGGGTGTTGGTTGCTCGCAGACGGCCGCACACACGCAAACGGAGATCGATCACGCACGCCGAGTGATCCAGCTGATCGTGATCATGACACCGACCGTTGTTGCTACTATAAACATTAGTTTTTTTAGATATGAAGCTCTTTTTCCGAGTGCCAATAAACACGCCAGTTTTACGAACAAATCCGGAGAGCAGTTCGTTAATTTATGTGTTAATTTATGAAACCACCTAGATGCAGTCATTATCTTGAGCAAGAAAACAAAACACACACACACACACTGAAATGTACAGCGAAGGTTACGCTATTTTTATGGTCTTTTGTTGACTCATAACCCGGCGGGCAAGTCAGGGCAAGCTTCCACCGTGCGGACATATTTCCCATGGCTTGGAAAACGGTGCACTAAGGCGACTTAAAGCCATTTTCTTATCTACCCGCTCGCATCGTCATCGGTGTGTCTCGGCAAGCCTTTCCGCGCAGAAACAGAACAGAATCCGTTAAATTCGTTCCAATTCGAACAGCGATTTTTTTTTAAGTCGGACCAAGCAGTACATATGACCTCCGGCAAATAGCGGTGGTGGTATCGTACGGCGGACAGGTAATTATTTGGGTGCCCTATCTCGTGTGTGAAAATCAAACAAAAAAAAAGTCGTGAGATTTGAATGTTTTTTTTTTTTGCTTGCTCTACAGCACACCGCCAGGGACAATCTTTCACGGGTGCCTTGAAAATCGACCCCACGATGGATTGTTTGCCCACGGTAAAAGGGTGAAATCATGAAATTAGATCGTTTGCAGTCACAATAACGCAGTGCAATCGATTTTTCATTGACACAAGACCTATCATTCTGCGCGTGCGGGGCCGAACGCTTACAGAACGTCGGAATATGAAATGATTATTAGCACTTCCCCTCGTGGTCGAATTTCACCCATTGCCCAGAAGGCCACGGGAAGGTGTGTTATTTGAGTGTGCGCATGGGGTTTTTTTGCATTTTGCTAAGCTCTTCTATTGCTCTCGTTGCTGTCCAACGTGGCCAAACGGCGAGCGGCCGCACTTGGGCCGGAAAAGTGCCATGATTTATGAACGCAAACCGAACGCAACCGCCGCGCAATGTGATTGAGATATTAGAGTGGTAAATTATTGTAATTCACATGACCGAGGGCCCAACCTGCCTGGGACAGGCCCCGAATGCCTGGGCCACGGGTTGCGGCAGCAAAGCGTACAATTTGGTTGGCGATTTGTGGCGCTGGGCGCAAGGTTCCGGGAAGTCGTAAGTATCGAGGGCAAAAGTGGAGTAAATACAAAAAAACCCTATCGAGCACAATTTGAACGATCGAAACAATGTCACGGAAAAAGCGTTATTCCTTTCACCATTCTTAGTCTTAGACTGAATTTGCAATAGGGTTGGATCATGTTTGTTTAAACAGGTTTTAAGTGACGGTTGATAAGGTGCGGAATGAAATTGAGATTTTAATTTTTTTAATTTTTTAATTTTTTTAAAAATACCTTAAAACATGTTCAACCCCTAAAAACAATGCCCACCGCATACAAACCTTATTTAAGCGTACGATTGCCATATCTAACGTCCTGCTGTTGCTTTTATGGGTTTATGGCAACTTTATCGAGCGATTAGCGACTTATTGACAACCACCCCAGCAGCAGACAGGGTCTAACGATCCAGGTCGCCCTGAAACAATCGATTCAACAACGCCGACAGCGGAGAGCCCGCTCTCGACACCGCGATTAGCCTCGCGCTTTTACTGTGCTTTTCAAACACAACACGACGCTTTCGGTTGATGCTCGTGTTTCGATTTTACACGCGGTGCGTGTGTGTGTGGGGGCCAACGAACTGTTTTCACTCTCGATCCGATCGCGATCACTGCACACTAGCGGCTAGTGGCAGGCACACTAACACGCGCGTATCACAACTTCATTTGGACCACCTACGGCTTAAGCCAGAAATCGAAACAACCGAAATAACAGCCACACTAATCACACTGGCGACAATATTATGTGACGGCCCGGCAAGGTTACGCGGGAGCAGCCGAAAAACATATGCTCGCGGGCTTCACACCACCAATGCCGTCTTGGTTGGGAACACATAAAACACACTAAACTTCATAGTTTACGGTCAACGCTTTCCGATAGGTTAAAGAGACTTCCTTCTGCTTGTAACGATCACTCTCCCGTCTCGTTGAACTCCTATTCCCCCGGACAACATACAACCCAACCGCACACCAGAAGCTCTCGGTACGTTCTAAGCAAGCCACGGTTCGGGGAAAAAAGGCCCCGTCCCCGACACACTCATTCGAAGCACGACCGGCCCGAACAAGTATCAATCATTGTCAGCGGCAATTAAAGGCTCGCTGGCTTTCACGCTGATTGATCTGGCACTGGGAGGGGAAAGGAAGAAACGCGTGTGATCGCACTTTTCATTTTCTTTCACTTATACACCCGCGATCCGGATGAGCCAGATCGAAAGACTTCAACGAGCGACGAACCTCGCGCCACCCAATCGCGGACCAAGATCAATCGAAAGCGACCGACGCCCGCGCACTCGCGTCTGCAACTGTCGGTGGCGAGCGCGCGCGCACGACGCGTGAGTACACCCCAGCGGCCCAGCTACCCCTTGCAATCGTGGTTGGCGCTTGTTCACTCGTGCGTCGGTTTATTTTTTGTATTTTTTTATTTCTTTTTTTTTTGGGGACCACATGGCAGCG
The DNA here is from genome assembly GCA_000956255.1 of Anopheles punctulatus. Lineage (NCBI taxonomy): Eukaryota > Metazoa > Arthropoda > Insecta > Diptera > Culicidae > Anopheles > Anopheles punctulatus. The sequence goes on along the minus strand of JXXA01010251.1, from coordinate 9,199 downwards.
CGGAACGGAGGGAAATGATCGCACGGAAGCGGATTGCTTGCGAAGCGAGTTGAGGCACGACTTCTGGCGACTGTAAAGCGCCTGGCGCCTGGCGGTGATGTACTCGGTGCGGGAAGTAGCTTAACGCGTAAGCCGCAATGATACCCGCGAGGTGGAATGGTTTAAATCTCACAAATTTGTTTTTTTTTTTTAAATAAGAAAATTTAAAGCTATTTATGCGAAGAACACGATCTAGATATATCGTTACATTGTTCAAAAATTATATTTTTTTTTATCCTAATTAAAATAAGTACTGTCAGACTGTCAGAAAAATCATGATTTATTTCGAATACAGCTTTTCTTATGCTATAAAACATTATTATGTATTCTCTTTTGGAACAAAAATCAGCGAAGGGATTCAGATTTTTTTTTGTTTTAAGTATAATTGTCTATTTCTATCGTAATAAAAAGTAATTAAATTATCGAAATGTACAAAGTGTAAAAAAATCCATCAGAAACTCAAATTAAAAATTCATGTCACGTAAACATATTATTTTTGAGAAATATCCTCCAGTATGAAAATGAAGTATGAAGTATGAAAAACGCCAAAATGCAATCAGTATCCATAAATATTAAGATACAAAAGAGGGATTATAAAAAAAACTACAGTATGGTGAGCTCATGAATTTAAATTTCCACCAGCTTCAACGTCAACCCATCGCATATTCCATTCAATGGCTCCAGGTAAATGAGGCACCTGCAAGCCCTATGATGTGACTTTAATTTATCCCCTCATAAATAGTGATTTACTTAGATGCTCCACCGAAAGCCAAGGCATGGAAAAAAGGGCTCTTTCTTCGCACGAGAAGCAGGTCGTGGGGTGATGATCAAAGGGTGCGCGCAACTTATCCATTTATATCTCGGCTCCGGGAGGTTAAAGGGGAGGATGGGTCGTGGATAAGATTAAGGGAAAAAGTTCCCCACGAGGTCACGAGGTGGAGCAGTTGGCGTACGGAAGCTGCAAGAACCGTTCAGGGTCGGTATTTATTACGTGTGCTAATCCGCCGGCAGCGAGCTTCGTGGGAGTTGTTTAACTCTTCCGACCAACATGACATTATGCCAACCGCTGTAGGAGCTTCCAGTTTTGATCAGATCGCTTTAGGTCAAAGGTTACGCTGCCATAAAACTTTATGAGACGTTCTCAACGAAACGGCCGTTTCCGCCGTTCCGAATAGATCTAGATCAATTTTGTGATCTTTTGAAAATGCTACATTTGTTGCTACACATTTTGTAAGGTTCTCCTCCTGCGTCTCCCTTGCCGCTGCCACTCCCTCGCCGCACCATCGGCCTCGCGATAGAAACCGCACAACTAAGTGACTAATTAGCAAAACGCTTACGGGCCCACCGTCAGCGACGGTTTTCGGTTGATACAGCCGGTCTCCATAAATCTCCCACCGTGCGAGCGAAACCGAACGCACGATCGAGCAAACATCGCTGCAACCGGGGCGGTTTTGTGACGATTGACTGCTGGATCCCATGGTGCTCGTGGTGCTGTCCCGTCAAAAGATCAAACGCAGCGAACGGGGGCGGGACGGGACCGAAGTTTCCTGCGCGCGCGAAACATGCAGGCCTGACAGTCTCCCCCCCCCCTCATGGGCAGCGTAAACGCGCTGCCGGAGTGTTTAAATTATGACTAATCCTAGCCGCAAGAAGTGGCGCGGTTCCATAGTCCCATGGGCAGCCGTTCGGGCCGTGTATTGCGATCGATTTTGACGCGCGTTTTGCTAGTGGGGAAGGGGCGCACGTTTGGAGGACAATACACCACACCTGTATTGGTAAGTATCCTTCGCAGCAAAACGACTGGCCGACAGCCATTATGCTCCTAAGAGACCGCCGCCGACCATGGTCACTTCATTCATCCACCACGATCCGTATCGCTTTCCATAAGGCGCAGAAAAGAAAAAACAATCCTCCCCTTCCCCACCTCTACCTTTGTCCAAGCGCACTTGATCTTTGGTTGATTCATGCTCGGAGCGCTAGCGCGGCCGAGCATAAAATGTTGCTGCGCCGCGTGAGAAAAACGCACAGTCGGCGCAGCAGCAGTTCTCGACCCTTCGGGCGGTTTGGACCATGTTTGCGCTCGATTAGTCACTGACAGGGCGTCCCAGGTTGCCTCCCTCACGACCCTTCCCGGGACCACGCGGGTCTCTTTTGACAGCTTGGCTTGATCTCGCAGACCGGCCCAACACAAACAACCCACCCCACGAGGGTGCTCTCGAGGATGCGATCGAATCCACAATCAACGCACCACTCGACACACATCCGACTGCGGTGTCGTGCGAGTCCGGGTGCGTACCGTGAGCGCTCGTGATCGCTGAAGAGGAGGGAAAGCTAATCGAGCGTGAAATTGATCTGTTCGGAATGTTGATCTGCGTTGATCCGAATGTTCGTGTGCGGGGGCGCGTACGCTTAGGTGCCATATTTAGCGCGGCTCGCGGGCGCGATAACGTCGTTGGAAGCTACGCAAACGCGCTGCCTAGGACGGCTGCGCCTATCGCGACAAGCAATCTTTAATTAGCGGAACCGAATTCCTCGGACAGGCGCCACAGCTGCGAACGGTTTGCGAATTCGCCTAAAATAGGGTGCATCTGTGATCGGGAGATATATTTTATTGTACGCAGCACAGCTGACAGGAGGGCAATTATCAACCCACAGCTGTTGACATTTTTAGAAGAGTATGCCATGCTCTGTTCGTGAGCGGTATGTGCGTCTACAATCTTGATCGTAGCAAATGAGGCTATCTGAAGCGCTTGAATGAATGTTAGGTATGCAAAAGAGGTCTATTATTTCTATCTATGCGTGGAGGAAGTTATTAAAAATAACTTGGACATATGCTTCGTACGTCTCAGTAATTCACGCTCGCATAACTCATCAAGACATACGATTTACGACATACGAACTCTAATCAGTACTCCGCATCAAAATTCAATCCAATTCGATTCCCTCGTACAACACCATCGATCACTTCATGCGCTATTTTTGACCTGATAGGTTTAGTCTTTGCACCGTATGAACCAAAATGCGTTCCAATGTGACGGTAAGCCAGTGAATAATTGTCCAGCTCCTAATCCAATTACCTGCCCCCCGTTTTGTACCGGGGACCGGCTGCCTTGGGCTGTATCTCACGAATTAGTTCGCTGCGAATCAGGGCAGTGGTAAAAAAAAACTGCGAATGATTAATAAGGACCGCTAGCAACCGGTGACAGATTGAGCTGTTTCATTCGTTGCTAGGGAAGTGTACGACATCATCAGGTATAGGTAGGACGTATGAATTATTCTCAGTTTTTATTCTAAGAGTGCTTTTAGAATTCCCAGGAACATAAGCCGTACTTGTACTTATGATAACAATAAACAAAAACATTTCAAATAAATTAGAAACAAAACAAAGTATGGAACATATCAAAACTTCGCTGGAATAATATGATAAAAATATTTACGCAGAACATCGTCTGCTGTTTGCGCGCCATCTATACGTGAACGCTTGAAGGTTGCTGTCTTCGCTTACCTTGTCATGGCTTTCCTCGAGCTCGATGATACGGAACTCGAGCAGTTCGTTTTGTTCACGAAGCTCGTGGCTTTCCTTTAGCAGGTCTTCCTCGCGCTGAAAGATGTTGTAATATATTTTATTAGATATAGTTATGTTCAATCTACTGCCCTAGGTTAATTGATGTTAGATACTTTATGAAAAAAAAATAATATTTTAGGTACTATCTAGCCAAGACACACTGCTCGAATACAGCGAGAATAGTAGAAACGCTCAAATTTGTTTGAAACGCTTTTTGATATTTCTGTGTTACTCGAAGATCACTGACGAAAGATGGAAAATCAATGGAAACAACATTATTTCCCTGCCGTTTAAAACGTGTGTATGCTTACCTTAACGAGGTATGCGATGCGCTCGTTGAGCTTGCCCTGTTCGCGCGAAGCTTGTGTTGCCTGCAATCGGAAATTTGACCATGATGAAACATCGAATCGACATGGAGCTATTTTCGTTTCGACCTACCTTCACCAGCTCCTGCTCTAGCTGATCGATCTGCTGCTTGGCAAGCGTGTAGTCCCGGTTGAGCATGTCGTACCGCTGCTGCATCTCATCCAGCTCGAGCTTGATCCGCGCCAGTTTGCCCTCGTCCCTGGCCATGGCCGACCGTGGCACGTTCCACGGATCGTCCTCCGGCGATTCGCCGGTGAAACTGTTCGGCTGGGGACTCATCGATGAGAGGGCGGAATCGGTGTCCGAACCGAGGGACGGCTGCTGGCACTCGATCGAGACGGTTGTCGTTGGTTGTGTGGTTGTGGGCGTTCCTGCAAGATACGGCAGGACGATCTTCGATTCTACTCCTACTTCGCTACTGGCACCACTGCTGTCGTCGCTGTGAGCTTCCTTGGTTCGTTTACATAATTCATGCGGCTGGTGGGAAATCGGGAGGAAGAAAAGTGGAAGTTAGCGTCAAGGAGCACCCACGACGGGATCCTTTCTTACCTCCGTTGACCGTTCAGTCTCATCGTTGCCGCACGTCGTTGCTCCTAGCACTAAGGGTAGGTTGTTTGCCTCCGTGGCACTGTTCCGAGCCGCTCGGCAGCTGACGTCACCGTTGTCTGGCAACGTCTGTTCCACTGCCGGTCGGACTGCGGTCGTCGTGGTTGTCGCGGTGACAATAGTCAGCTCCAGAGATTCTTTCGTTTCCAGCTGTTCATAATCTTCGGTGACGGATTGGATGCTGTTATTGCTGTTGCTTTTGCTGATGGTTCCGCTACATGGCTCTGTTTCACGCAACTTTCGCATCTGAGAAAAGAAAGAGAAGGGAAAAACATTGTAAAAACAATAAGTTTCCATGCTCCAAGCTTCCAACCAACACTCGTCCGAGATATTTTAGCCCCGCGATGCAGTTTTGTTTTCATCAGTAGAACCGCGAAGCCCCAGCGATGTGCTACTCTAACCAGCACTCAGCCGAAAAGAAAGACATTGAACTTTTAATCGTACCAGAGGGAGTGGCCCACTCCACCGGGAAAGACATCCAACACGATGCCCTTGTTGCATTTGGCGGCGGAAGAAACCGACGATCACGATTACGCGTTTATGCTTCAGTTGTTCCTCTCGTCAGACGGCATCGTGGTTTGTGTATGAGAGCGCGTGCGTAAGTACAAGCATGAGGACGACCGTACCGGACGGTACGAAAATGGTCACTACTTTCTTCACCTCCACCTTACACAATGGTCCTTACCGAGCAAACCGGTTTTTTTTTGTTTTTTTTTTTGTCGAAACCATTCTTTCAATCTTCTCCGGGTTTCTTCTTCCTCCTTCTCACTTTACGCTTTAAAAGCCCCTTAGCATGAACGCTCTAAGCGGCGGTCGACGAGATGGTGAAATGGGTTTTATGCTGCTGCTGCTGCTGCAGTTTCATGCTGCGTAGGTGAACTCGGGTGCGTCGATGTGCTACCCTAAGCACCCTCACCTCCGTTTATGTAACGAAGCCGGCTCGGGTCCCGTAATGATGTCGATTGCGTTGCAATGTGTGCACATGCAATGACGACCGGCCAGGGCCAGGGCCCGGGCATGAATGGTCACCTTAATCTCCATTTCCACGCAATCTTCCCCCCGCTCGTGAGACCTTTCCGATCAGCGCGGGAGTAAGCGATAAAATATTGCCCCGACCATAACCATCGAAGGCATTGCAGGTGAGGTGAGGGGGAGGGGGAAGAGACATCTATGAAAAGCGATCGCGATTCCCGGGTCGCTCCTCGGGCGAAAAATGGGAGCGCCGCCTGGGGAGCGGGACCGTCGAAAGGAAAATGGGATTGAACAGGTCTCAAGGGAAGGCGTGAAAGAGGGGGGAGAGAACGAGAGTGAGAGAGTGAAAGTTGTGTGGGCAGTTTGCAATTTCTTTCCTGCATAAATTAGGCTCCACCTGAGCCTGTGCGCGGACCGAAGGGAGTACGCGCGACGTACATCCATTAAACTAAAACGGAAACATGATTTATTTCCCACACGGAGCAGCACTTTTGAACGTTTCGGGTGGGGATATGCGATTTAATATTAAAAAAAAAGTTTTTCCATGCAAACGATTACCCAACAGCGTGATGAGGCTGCAGACAAAATGTTTGCAATCATTTTTCGGCTGAGGGATTTGTTTGATAGTGTTAAAGAGCGAACGAATCTGGTGTGTTGTAATTTGCAGACACACTTGCCGCCTATCGTCTGTCGAGATCGGCAGCACTTCACGTGCCCAGTGCGGTTTTTTTTTTGCAAATCTCAAGAGATCTTCGAGAGCCTCCGAGACTTTCCATCCGATTAACCCCGGTGCGACCCGGCGATCCGAGATTGGTTCGGGAACATTAAGGGGACTCCATCAAACGATCGATATCGAACCCGAATGGTTGAGGCCAGAAAAAAAGGTGCTTACGCAACCGCTAACTGCTCGAATCCTTCGCTAGCCAAACTCGGATAGTCGAGTGACACTGGAGATTGGAAAATAGCTGCCGAGGAAAGGAAGAAAAACGCACCACCAAGCATAATAATTGCAATCTTTCTACTACTATCGACCCATTCAATCAACTCCATTTTTGGTCGTTTTTTCCTCTCCATGACCCACGACCACCCCGATGGTACGCTGGTAATAATGCCCGCAATCCTCGAGACATTACCGCCAGCGGTCGCCGGTACTGGTGTTATCGTATGTGCGCCCGCCCCCCTCTCCACCTCTTCCCAAACACACACACATACACATTGTCCATAAATCACTTTCTTCCCAAGCGAGCAGAATCGTCCGTTAAAGCGGCGAACCCGCCGCACGTACGGAAAGTGAAAACGAGGCTTTCGTTTCCAAATCGAAGGCATTTTGATCGAATGGCTCGCATCGGTGGCGCAGGTGGAAATAAATTCACCGCCGTAGGCCGGTTCGCGTGTGTGGATTCCCGCAATTGTTCGACCATTAGTTGTGGGCGACAACGGTGGAACGGAGCAGAAAGCGAAGCGAAATTGCGAATTATGATGCGATGGAACGGACGGAGAGTGTGTGGTCTGTGATCCCTGTAAACATCGAGTACGTGTTTTATGGACAATTTTAAACGTTGCTTGTTGAAATTTTGATGGAATTTTTTTATTTTTTTGAAAAAATGAAATATTTTCGAAAAAAAATTCTTTTAATTTGAAATATAGCCTACGTGACGAGCTAAACCCAATTAAAAATAGCAACATGTAAAATATGAGCCTATTTTTAAACTGGCCGAGTATCTAGCGGATTCAGACAATTTATTGACTAAAAAATTTAAAAAAAAAAAATTTAAAAATTTTCCCACATAAAGTTATACAAAAATGTCAAATTTAATCGCGATTTGTCAAATTAAATTTGAGTTATTTTTCCTCACGAGTTTTTTAACTGAACCCTTCTTATAATAAACCATATTTTTGCTGACACCTTCTCGTAGGTTCGCTGAACGATTGATCTATCGATCCCGACAGTTCGCTTTGAGTAATCTTGCCCAACTGAATGTTCTCTCTCTCTTTCTTTCCCTCCGGACATTCTCCGGATAATTTTAGTGGCATTTACGCGACCATCCTTTTAAAAACGTAACCCACACCTAGACCGTAAGCAGCCCAGCAGTAATTACAGCACGTTCCGATCGTCTCAGTAATTGCAGCGATCATATTGAATCCCTTGTTCATCTTGCGAGAACGATCTGTTGATATTTTTTACCACACCAGGAAAAAAAAGTGAGAGGAAATCATGTCAGACTCGTCATTGTCAGCTGTCGAACTGATCGCTCGAGCCCTTGCCTATGGCTTCCTTACAACGGCAAGGGCATTTTTTACCATGCTACGTGAGGAATAAAACGACGGTCAATCAAATCCATCCAGTGGTTTGAAAATGCATGGAGCGAGAATAAATTAGTGATGTAATGGAAACATTTGTGGTACATTTTACTCCAAATAAACTTGAGAGGTTTGTTCTCTGCGTCATTGTATCGATTACATTCCTAAACATGCATCACACAAAAGGTGCTGCTCATGTCCTCCGTGTCGTGGCGAGATGTTTATTTACTTTAAAGCAACAACCACTGAACATCCACTGCTTCCAGCCTGCTTGTTGTTCGGCTACCGAAACGTACTTGTTCAAGAGTTTCTCTCCTTCGAAATCGAAGGTCCGACCGGGTCCGAAGCAAAACAATCCACCCTCTTTACCTTCCACCCCTCGTCAACATTGGCTTAAGCTCATGAGCGTCTTTACTTTCACCTAGCTGGTGGATTATTTCTTTTTCGGTTTCCTCTTCTTCGCACCGTCCTGTCGAGGCATATGCGCAGCACGGACACAATTACAGCATCCAGCAAAGGCCATTTATAAGGCACAGGTCAAATTGACACGCAGCGCAGACTGTTCCACCCTCCTCCACCCTTCCCATCTCGGCGTGGACATTGACGCAACCCCGGCCAGATCCCCTTTTCGGAGCCACAATTCGGGGCATTGCGCAACGGTACGCTTTTACGCCCGCCCTGAGCCTCATCTTCTGGAGCAGGTTTCGGTTGTGTCGAGTTCGGCTTGTACAGTTCTACCCGACCGGATGATCAACTTTAGCTCCGGTTGCGATCGAAGCGATCACGCTCAGGAAATTGCGGTCGTCTTGCGGTCGGTCGTCCAGCGACGTCGTGTCGACCGAAAATCCATCCTCCCCGAAAACCAATCCAACCGTGACTCCCGCGACTCAACTGGAGCAGCCCGTTCGCCTGTTGCGTGCCCGGAAACGGTAGACAAATGGCCATCGCAGAAAACGCGCACCCCGGGAATGGTTGCCGGGCACGAGCAAATTTACTCGCGAGCGGAACTGCAAAATTGCCACCACCCGAACGGTCGGTGGAGGCGAAACAGATCGATCACGTTTCCGATCAAATGGGACGCGAGCACGGAATCCGTGGCGGGAGACGGTCGAGGCAATAAAGTTGAACACGGGCAACCATACTTAAGCTGCCGCATTGGCTGGTGCCACTTTTCAGAACGTCCAACGATGCATAATTAATGCGACCACCCTTCTCGAACGAAATCGTGGGCTGATCTCGTGTTCGTTTGGGGGAGAGAGCAAAAAAAAACAATCTTAAACTAAAAGCCATCCATTTCGAGCAAGTTCATTGCTGTTATTTGGTAAATGCTTTATGCAACAGTTTAGTCTT
>JXXA01010248.1:0-11796 GCA_000956255.1 Anopheles punctulatus | reverse complement strand
CCGACGTTCTTTGCCCGCTGAAGTGTGGCCGGTCGGACCTCCTTGATGGCGACGATCTTGCGGAGCGTTCTGTGAAGCAAACGATTCGCGGGTGAAAAAGATTCGAGGTGCGAAATGCCAGCCAACCACTATCTCTAGCCAACTTACTTCGGTGCCTTATCGAGCAGCAGGTTCACCTTCTTGTCATCCTCCACCACCACGATCTGCATCTCGGTTTGGTCGACGATGAAGGCGCACGCATCGGGGCCGAGTGTGTCGTACAGCGGCACCACTACCAGCGAGTAGCAGTAGCAACCCTGCTCAAACAGGACCCATTCTGGACGGTTCTGCGAGTAGATACCGATGAACGTGCTCGGACCGGGTCGCAATCCGAGCGAGATCAACCCGGAACCGAAGTTCTTGGCGCGCAGTAGCGTCTCGTTGAAGTTCATCCACTGGAATGGACGATTTGTTAAGATTAGTATATATGCACATACGTAGTGTCTTTTAATATTTAAATGAAACAAAAATACAGAAAGTGTCAGTCCAGCTTAGACAGGACATATCGAACGAAATCGATTAATACTCCTAGCTCTTCTTTATGGCAAAAAAATAGTTTGCTATAAACGAAGCGGGTCACATTTTAGTACATCTTATTAGTACAATTGTGTATGGAGTAGTTTTATTTAGAACAACCGCTTTTAACGCGAAATTTATTTCATATTTAAATTCTACATCTTCTTGTTAGATCGATAAGCGAATGTTCAAGTTTAACAGTAATTCATCAATTCGTTTCGTGTATTCATTCTGTCTGGTGCAGCTGCGGCTTACCTGATATGGTGACTGTAGATTTTCTCGCCATCCCAGACACGGCCCATTGTTTGACGCGTAAGATCCCTTGCGGAATGATTGATACAGTGTTCGTACGTCGTCCTCGAGACAGCTGACGAATTTGCCATCCTTCGCCTCCTTGTAGAACTTGGAGACGTGTATCTGTTCCGGGCCCTGGTGTGAAAAAAACGCAACGGAAACCAAACAAAGTACCATCAGAGTGAGTTGAAATTTGTCAGCGATCCAAAACCGCTACGCCATGTCGTCAATTTCAGCAGATCATTAATTACAACTATCGAACGCAAAGCACGTCCCTACCCTTTTTCACCCCTACGCCATAACTCATCTTGATCTACGATTCGCCCTTCCCGTCAGCAGATCATTTCGTTTCGGGAAACGCATTGAAACCGCTCGTGAAAACGGCCTCGGTGCACATTTTCAACGCAAAATTACATCATCTTGCTCCTTTTTCCCATAACTTGCTCGCTCGTAACTCATCGGCATTTGCAATCATGCTTTGCGCTAAGCTAATCCACTTCACAAACAAAAACACGCATCGACCGTGAGCCTATTTGTGGATGCGCTTTGTTATTTATTAGAACCGGTACTCGGGGCGCACACTTGGAAGCGTTTTGCCATAAATTTTCCACTTAACTGACAGATGATGTGGGCGGTTGTTGTCTTCTCTCGGTGGGACAATCCTTTCGCTTCGCTGTCTTGGAGTATTGCTGGGCAGATACACAGGACTGGACTGGAGATGTTCCAAGGATTTGAGGCGGTTCACTTGGAACGAGGTATTGACACGTTTATTCTAACTAGCACACGAGGTTTAATAAATGATCACGTGGCCAGCCATTTTACGATCATTTGCCGGTTTATTTAATTGTGTTTTTAAAACTGGTTTCAGTGGCAATAAATTTTGAATTATGGCAGCTATAAAATACACGAACTTCTTACCAAACAGTTAGTTCTCGTTCAATAAATCCCCAAACGAACATGTGGTCACTTTTCACATTAATGTTTTCGCCCAGCATACACGACGTCATTAGTTACGCAATCATGCTCCGTCTGGTTTCTCTAATTTTTTTTCCAAACGTGTTATTTTTATGTCGGTTTGTCTTACAAATCTCTTCGCTGCCCGAAAGTTGTATGTCAGTTTGGCTGGTGTTAACCATAATCCATCAGCAAACCCAGGTGGTTGTCTCGCTCGATAGTAATCGTGATGACCATTTTTACGAGGTCGATTCCTCCATCATCACGCGACCCTAAAAATAGTCGCGGACGGAACGGTTCATTTTTCATAACTTGCCATCCCCCCAGAGCATGCCCGCGATATCGCGTCATTAGCCGGCCCGGGTGAGGGTTAACCAAACACAACATTTCAAGCGCGTGTGTACGTGGGAATTGTCAGCCGCGAAAACTACACGACATTTCGGGTGGGCTTCCGGGTGAGTACGAGACATTTTTCACGGCCGCAGCATACGCGGCGCTATCCTACACACAAAAGGCAGCGAGAGGAGTGAGAGAAAAAAAACCTCACTCTAACACGACCAGAATTCGGGTGCCAAGAAAATGAGCGCTCGGTTAGCGCATCGCGGGTGGTTGTTGCAAAGTTCAAGTTCGTACCGTGATGCGCTACACACACCTCACACAACACAAACACCATCCTTATTTAACGTTCGGCAAGCATGCGATCGTTGCAGGCTGATCTTTCCGCGGAGCACCCACGTTGATGCAGTGGTAGCAACACAAAATACCGCCAGTCAAGTTCCTTTCCCATCAACCGATGAGATGATCCGCTGTCGACGGCTTTCCCCTTGAATGGTCACTCAAAACGAAGAAAACGACCCCGCCGCACAATATGTCAACGTAAAGATTGCTTTGTGATGGTGCAGAAGGTAAACAATAACACGTCGCATGTACTAAATCATGGAGACGAATAAATAGTGGATTGTTTTTGTTGGCCGGAAATTGGAGATTTCCGAAGAATAATATTGGCGATAGAGAGTGGTCCAAAGCAAACATTAATGTCCGGGTCAGCTAGGATTTGAAAAAGACGTCAGTTTATTGAGATTAAATTATTTCTTCTTCTACCGTGTACTAAAACTAATAGTACAAAGCTCCATGCAATAATAACAAGGAGCTTTGAATTTGCATTAGATTGTTCCCTCGAAGACTTAGGTAGATATTTTATTAATATTTACATAAAACTACCTAATTACTAAGCAATACATCAGCAAATTGAAGCAAAAGGAAATCAACAAATTGAACTAAAGTTTGTGCTAAATCATCTATATTACAGAGGTTCTCATTTTTAGTACAAGAACTATTTTAATCAGGCTAACATATCGCAGTAAAGTAGTAAATAAATGTGTGAAAATATACAAAAGCGGATATTTGAATCCTTTACTTCATTTTAGTACATTTCTATCTTTAATTTCCTACTGACCCAACACCATAAAAACGATCATGTCTGTAAAGAACGACCATATCTTTATGAACAGTCTGACAGTTTGAATGATTCTAAGAACTACACTGATAGAAATAGACCAAAACAGAGAGAAGGAATCAAATCGGAATCAAATTACTTTTATACTCAAATCCACGTCACCTTGTTCCCATTTGGTCACGAGTGCAGACGACAAACCCTAACATAAATCGAAGTGAAAACATTCAACCTAACGCACATGAAAGATTTTTCCATTTTTCTTCATCCACTTTCTCCTATACATTCCCACGTATCGGGCCGTTAATCGATAGCGTCATCGTCAGGCAGGGGCATTGTTAGGTGTGTAATTATGTAAAATTAGTGTTAACAACGGTGCGAGTCGGAGTGGACAGAGAGGGACAGAAACAACCGTGTAAAGCAAAGCACCACGAAACGAAAACAATAAATTTCCTCTTCGCTACAAAATTAGTGTAGTACGGTGCCATAATTTACTGTCAAGGTCTTTCTTCTTCTTCTTCTTCTTCTTCACTTCCTCGCAGCAACAATGGCAGTGGTCGTTCTAGAAGCGTCTGCGATGTCTTGACCACAGTCACACACGGTCGGACACGAATGGACGTGATTGACAGGGAAGAATTCTCCCAAGCGCATGCAGCGGCAGGGCTCACTGTCTCGCGGCGAGGATTAATGAGCCTTTTGGCTCCCGGGATGGGTCAACCAACGTCGGACGACTCATGTGATGCGATTGGAAACGATGCTGACTCGTGACCGGTGAAGCTTACGTCGTTCCTACCGAAGCGTGATTCAATTCGGATGAGTCCTGTTCTGTGCCGGCAGCAGCAAGCCCATTCCCATTTGTGTATTTATTTATTCTTAATTATTTACTCACGTTCGCAACCGTCCAAACAACAATTGCATCCCGGCGCTGGCACACGTATACGTGTACACATTGGTCACGCGCACGGTGGCTACTAAGTCGCTAGCGACTAAGAGTTCATCCTCGAGACACTTACGGTCGACCCAAAAGCAACAAACAGACCAAAAACATTGCCACCTGTTTGGTTCCGCATTCGACGCGCTACAGATGAACTTCGTACAAATTTTGCAGCGGCAGCGGGTGCCACACGATTAATTAAAATGCCACCATGACCGACCATTTCGTACACCGCATGTGGTTTGTTTTCATATCACCAGCCGTACGAATGTGAAAAAATATACACGTTACCGCGCCGGTTGCGAAAAAGTGATGGTTTGCATGAGTCTCATTTAGGCCGTTCTTTATTTGTTTCATCGGCAGCAAAGTTTTCGGGGACATTTGCTCCGCGGATCCGTGTTGTTTGTGCAGAATAATTGCACTTTGAACTGCAATACTTAATCACGGTGTTTAATGTATGAATGTTATTTTTATAGTCCATTTTAAATCTTTCATCATTGTATCATATGAAAAGCTGCATATTGTGCGGCATTTTGATTGGCAACAGTTATTATAGCACCGACACATGCATTTGATATGTTGTATGACAGTTTGATAGGGACATGTATAACTGTTAAATGACACTGAACACTCAGTAAACACTTAGAGCTACTCTTTTCGTTTTGTACAGTAGGTATTGAAATTATATCTCCACAGCTGTGTTATTCAACTCGTATCCGAAATAATGCTAAGGTTAGGCTTTGTTATTTGAAGAACGAAAAAACATGATCCACCAATTACGTGTTCCCGGCCATTAAAAGTCAACCACCATACTGCTCTGCTCTCCCCTGACCGGGAGCGTGTAATACGAAACCGGCCCTGACGACTGTAGATAAATATCACCAAGCTCGTGTTTATTTTGCCCCACGGATGTACTAATTCGGTGACCATCGTTGACATTCGCTCATATTTCGGATACACCTATCGGACGACATTACGTCAGCAAATCTGACGTTATCGACAACAAAATGACAACAGTTTAGCTTCAAAATTGAAATACCATCCATCCAACGGATGAGATCACCCCGAAAACACAACGGCAAAAACGAACGGAACGTACCTTCATCGCACGAATTTAAATATCAACCTTGCGCTGCTTCTGTTTCTATCAGCTCAAAAGCTTAATTATCCGCATCGGGTGCTCTGTTCCGGCCGAACTGTGCATCACATGACAACCCCACGCCTCCCCACGATCGCGATCCGGTGTTGACGGGTGAGTGAGTTTTCCTTCATAAATTTTCCACGCACCAACTCACACGGGAAGACGCGACGCCAAAAATATAGATTCGATTATTTTTCGTGTCGATGTTTTTGTTAAGCGATGCATTTTCGTGTTTCTTTTTTGATTCTTAGCAAACTCCTCTTGATGTCGATCCCGTGATGGTCTCGATCAGGACACACAAACTTGCGAAGATGTGGGGGCAAGTGGTTAGCGTTTCCGTTTTGCGTCTGGACGCAAGTGCGTCACGGTATTAAAACAGAAGCGGTAGAAAAAAATGCAACAGTTGAGTTGAACCGACCTTAAATCAGACATAGAAAGAGATGGTTCCACTTGACCGCGTTCGTCATTTTTCGATACATTAACGTTGCGACGCGAGGAAGGTTGTGTAAAATAATGCAATCTGTCGGAAGGCATAAAGTTAACTGCGCTTTATTCATTACTTATGAAATGCAAATAAGTACTAAAATTTGTGCTAAACCTCTACCAACTGACCACAAGGCAAGTAAAATATAAGACTCCAAAGGTGAGAGTAGCCGAGACAAATTACTCAAACATACGTTCAAAATTCAAGATTCAATCAAACAATACGTTTGTTTATGTTAGCGACTAACGCTAATCAGTTTGTTTACAGCGGGATTTAGTACATCTTGACAGACAGTCAATTTGTTTTGCATCACGAATCGTGTACTTGAACTGGATAGTGAGTGGCAATCGCTTTATTTCTGTAAACAACTGCATTTTGTTAGTTCCAAATAATACTTCATAACAAATATACCCAAAATGTGCACTACCTCTATCTCTCACTACCATTTTACAATTAGATTAGTGCATGACGCATGCCTCCAATTTCATGAAATCGAAACTAACCTTCAGGATGTCACTCTGAAAGCTGGGATTTATCGGTGGCCGGATCGGTTCCTGCGAACCACAACACGCCATTTTGTGGCCGTTTTTATTGCTTTCCTGGTGTTGTTTCCCGAGCTCGTAAAACTATTCTTCGCGCACTGCACTTTCGCACAAACTATGTAAGTACGCTCGCAAAACAACGATCTTAACGAGTAAAAACAGCACACACACACAACCACACGCGGCTTCTAACACACTTGAGAGAGCTACGCGTTTCTAGTTGCCTTTTTATCCTTGAGCTATAATATTTTCAAACCGAACGTAAAACGTACATCATCTCATCGCGAACAGGGCGGACCTCGGCTGGTCGTCGAACGGGCGTGCGTCGGATGGGTGGAACATAATAATTTTGTACCCTTTGCTTCACTTTCAACAAACCCCGCAACGCTCTCTCCCAGCGGAATTACCGTCAATTCATCCCAGACGAACAATTCTTGATCAGAAACGGCGCAAGGCTTAAATCGTTGTAGTATGAGCCGCCTATGTTCACCCTCTTTTTTTGCTGCTATTTTAAACCGTAAGCACCACACAAAACACGCTTCCCCTCACACACAACAATTTGACGAAAGTGTCCACTAAACCGGGAGAAACGTCGCAAAAAGCACTGAGTGGGGTTTGAAAATTATTCAACCCAGTATTAGCTTCAGGTGGGTGTTATACATCAAAACTCTTTGAACGCCCCGTTTTCGTGTTTTATTAAAGCTCATTGATCATTTTCTTCTTAAACGATCACTAGACACTTCTGTCGCCCTTGCAGGCACACCGTGACGTTGTTGTTCGCTTCGCAGGAGACAGATGGTTCGATATTTTTATTTTTATCCTATTGTTTCACCCGACTTCAATGTTAAGGACACCGCGACGTGGTGTTCGCGATCGACACACCAAAACTCAAGACACACGTCCACCGACGGTAACGTCTTCTAGTTCACTGACCAAAGCGGCGTCAGGCAGCGATCGGTCGGATGGCATGGGATCGTCTCGTCTTTGCTCCTGCGCGGCTGCCTACGCGCACTCGAGTAGGACGACGCGCTTCCTTCCTAACCCGGTTTTTGGCGGTGAATTAGCAAAAATTCCGCCTGCTCGAGACATGCAAGAGGGATGGGTTGTTTCGCTCGCGAACGGTAGAATAGCACAGTTTGGAATGTGCTCTTAAGTGCAGGTCTCTAAATGTGCGCGTTAGGCAGTTGTACTAAAATGGTCGCGGTGGACGACGGACTAATATGCGTAAGTGACGTGAGTTTGACACGAGGAAAAACGCACTGAAAAGATGATGCAATACAGCTTTGCGTATGATGCGTGTTGAAGATAAGCACGTTTTTCAAGTCTGGCAAAATTATTGAAACGGCTACCGAATATTGGGTCACTTTTTCCTATCAGAACAGGGAGTAAGACGTCTTGTTTATCATTTCTGAATTCTGAATTTACAATTCGTTTTTACTGTCAACAGTGAAATATATACCGATGGATTTTCACCTCATTTCATATCGAATTTGTAGCCCATTGCACACAGAGCGTAATATAGTACAATGAATTTGAGGTGATGAAGTCAAAAAGTACGATTAATTGATAAGATTCAATGAGATTGAGCAGCAGGGCTTTAAATCGTTTTTATTCATAACGAAAAACTTCCTCAACTACTAATTACGGCAATAATCCAGAATATAAAATAATATTTGAACAATTTGAAGCTAATTTAAACTTCAAGAACAACGTCGATAGACCTTCGTCAGACAAACAAGAGACGGCTGTAAGAACTAGATAGAAGTAAACATATTCACCAGGGAGCATGCACGTTTGTTAGTAAATCTACCGGCCGAGCGCCTCCCTTATTTATGAGATTTGTATTTCTCACCCGGTCGAAAAAAAGCGATAATCGAGGAAAAAAAGAATACGGCAGTGGTTCGTAACAATTTCTCACAGATCAAACCACCGGTGCCGCAGTGGGAATCCTCATGGTCGCGTCATGTCATGAATCGCGAAGGTCTTCCAATCCAATCGCAATGCGCGCAATGGTAATATCGATTACCTCGTGCACATCTGGTACGGTTCACCTAACACCTAGTAGCAACGAAGCCGGCCTAACGCTATGTGCACGTCGATGTATCGGTATGGAAAGTAATTACAATTCGGCAAACGCAAGTTACAAAATGAATGGGTTAATTTTAAACAAAAAAAAAGATCTCAAATGGACAGGTCCACAGGTGTTTGCGCTTCTTCGCAGCAGCACACTAAGTCTACTAAACAAACATTCATTTTGCAACAACAACCCAATTCATTAGCGCCCTGCCCTGTCGGTCGGATGTATTCATCCGCACATTTTCGATTCGCACATTCGTTTTATGCGTATTTATAGATGAATTAATAAAATCAACATCACACACACACAACCGAGACCAGACAGTGGTGGTGCACGTGTGAAAAAATGCCCCTTTTAAAAGCCACACGCCAATCGTCGTGTTCAGTCCAGATGCGGCAGCTTTGTCGATGAAGCAGAATTTTGTAAATATTTGATTACCGCTTCCGCTGCCGTTGAGAGCCGGCCATTAAGGGGCGCCGTTGAGCGAGAAGCATGGACCACAATGCATGCAATGCCAATATTTCCATCTCTTCCAACGTCACAAATCACCATGCGCCTCCATGCTGCTACTGACGGAGCTGCAATCGGTCGTGGCCGTTGAAAGAGACCAAACAAACGATCAACGAACGCGCAACATACACATGGGGTTTCATTGCACGGTAGTTACGCTAAAGTAGGCTCGTTTATTTAACAACCCAGCTTCTCGAGCATAACCGACAACATTTTCGACCAGCAACAGGAGCGCTGTGCGCTTGACCGCTCATCCTACACTGCGGCGGCTGCCGTGTACCGTGCGACGTGCTCGTACTGTTCTGTTCCCTTTTTCTTCTGGCGCTATTCTTAGCTGATAGCAGATTTTTCCGTACAAACAACGCAAATAACACCTCAACACAACCACGAGCTATTTATGATACGCGCTTCGCTAAACGCTCCGCTTGTTCGTGTGTTCGTGGGTGAATGTTGGCTGATGATGTCTTCACCTTCGGAAAAACGAAATGACGCCTCCGAAACCAGTCTGCCAGATGCCACGACGTCACCACGTTACCGACGGTCGATCATGTGCTTCGGCGATGACGATACTTACCACTTCTATCGGACATTGATTATCTAGAGGCACTAGTGGTTTCTCCGGCACGGGTCTGGTCGAATAGTAATAGGCTGTAAAGGCGGCTGCCGCCGTCAGTGCGATCGCACCGGTCGTACCGCCGACGTACTGCAGGTTCTCCTCGATATCGTCGACTGTAACGAGAGACAGTAGCGTGAAATTAGAATGAAGCTACACATGGTTTGTCATTTTAGAATCAATGCAAGCATAATCGATAAAGTGTTGAGACGAGTCGACTAGTCGACAAATGAGACTGTTACGCCTGAAGGTATGCAATCTTTGTTAAATACAGACTCCACAGCCAAGACGCAAACCGGTTCAAATGGTTCACACTGTCAACAAGCATGGAAATTGTGGACAGAGCGGATTTTTTAAAAGCAATTATGTTTTTTGTTCACACATTTTCACGTTACTCGATTTCACAAATACTTCAAATATTATGCTTTTCGTATTGTTGTTTTTTATGATTGATTTTAAAAGAAAACTATTTATATGAGGAGTAGTACAGATTTGTGCTAAAACTTGTACTAGAAACGCTTGTAGCTCAAAGTTCAAATTCACTCGAATAATAAACTTCAATTACATTGGTGAAAATCTATAACATCTGAAAATTGTGACAACATTTCA
Organism: Anopheles punctulatus; assembly: GCA_000956255.1. Taxonomy (NCBI): domain Eukaryota; kingdom Metazoa; phylum Arthropoda; class Insecta; order Diptera; family Culicidae; genus Anopheles; species Anopheles punctulatus. Next base: position 1,630 of record JXXA01010248.1, on the reverse strand, counting down.
CATTCAACAATGTCGTTAACATTTTACAAGCTCTTACATTATGATTTATGTCCTACTTTACCATCTCATCTAGATGAAATTCATATCAGAACCCAACCGCTGATAACACACGAGAGCTACCTCCCGATTTCTCAACCAGACAAAATTACTTAACCCACTCCATATCAGTGCCATGTTGGACAAAATAAAACCACTCATTCTTCACCTTATCACGGTCACTTCCATTACTTAGCCTCCAGCACCTCGCCAAAAGGTGAACCACAATGCAGCAGCAGCAGCTTTTTTATCACCTGGCGTTATCGGCACAAACCGAAGTGAGCATGATGTGCCGGTTTTACTCGCACGAATGATTGGCATGAAAGAAGAAAAAAAAACATCCATACTAAATCGGACGCCTGTTCACACACATTTCATTCCTGTTCCATTAGGAACGAGAAATCGATGATCGTGTAAAGCCACAGCAAGGAGCAGCTTCTTAATCGATGCATCAATAATAGCCTCGTGCGAGCCGGCTCTGGACGTCTTTTGTATAACAACACTTGACTCAAAACAACAATCTTGCCACTATTGAAGCGCATACTAGCAAAGGGAGGCTACACGTGACGAATTGTTTGGACGGGACGACGCGAGAGACTCGTGTGCGGCTGGTTCTGTGTAAGTAATAAACGATCAGAGAAAATTGTTTTCAAAAAACACATCTCGCTCGTGCAGAAGTATGCCAATCAACACTTCACACAATGTAGCGAACTGAAAGCTGTACAACAAGAAAAGGCTCTGCCAGAAAATCGCACCGCAGAGAAAACTGTGAGCAACCGAACTTTACCCAAGGTTTTGATGAACTTCATCATCGTGTGGTCTTTGGCTCTTGCTGCAGATTCCGGGAGCTGTTGTGCTCTTTCTCCACCACACTACACACACGCTGTTTACTTTCACTTCACACCTGCACTACGCTACTCTCCTCTCCCACAGCGAGCAGAGACGATCGTGAGAATCCGCACACTTCAAACAGCGCCAGCAGAGTTTGAACGCGAGGGAGCGAAATGTGCGCTCGTGATCTTCGTGTTACGTACTCCGATGCTCATCAGCACCGGCAGAGAAGCTGCAAGTAGCCGGCAAGGAAGAAGAATCCGCACATTCAAAGCCCCCAAGCACACACACGCACGCGCGCTACACGACGAAGAGATCGCGGGGTAACCGGTCGTAACAACGCTGACTGCTGACTGTTGCGTACTACTGCCAGCGTGAGTCTGACGTTTGCGTCTCGCGAGTTGTTTCGATACATCCTCCTGCGTTAGAGTGCGAGTCGTACGAGCGAACGGGCCGGACGGGGGAGTGAGACTTTGGCAGAGGAGTCTTCAGCACGCCCCATCACCTCCACTCCCGGTACTCATTATACCCTCGCTCCCTCAGGGCCGGCCGCAACCGCGCACTACTCCCGGGCATGTGTGCGATAAGAGCGCAATTTTTATAATGATTACAGCATTACATTTTTCACCCCTTCCGCGCGTCGACGGTGTGGAGCATCAGCTTACTCTTCTAATTACGGGCCGTCCCTCTCCCAGCCAGGTGAAACACGGAAACCACCACGCTTTGACTTATCGGCCGAACGTGGTCACGCATGGGCGAGACG
>JXXA01010243.1:0-13259 GCA_000956255.1 Anopheles punctulatus | reverse complement strand
TAATGAAGTTTTACGCCTCTCTCACATGCGGAAAGCGTAGCCCGGCGCATAGCTATCTAATAATATCTTTACCAATTTATGGCTATATCCTGTGTGCGAACTTTTCCAAAAACCCTTTGCCCCGGTCCGGATCGGCCATAATCGGGCCTTGCCTTGCGAATGGTGGAAGCATTAGCTGCCGGCCGTTCTTATCCGCTTGTTTCACCCGAAAGAATGCACACCGAATGCATCGCCTTTTCGCTCAATGGGTAGGAAAAATGGGCGAACGCAATTTGTAAATGGGCCGTTTGCATGCGAGAAGAGGGCGCACAAAAAAACACATTAGACAAAGAATTAGCACATGGGATTGGGAAAATGTGTTGAAACGTTTGGTGCGGTGCTTGTGCCGGTGATCTAATCCTTGCTTGCTTTCAACAAGCATTGGTTTTTTTTTTAGAATCCGAATCGAATCCCCAATTTTCGGCAGCGTCAAATCTCTCGATCTTAACCTTAATCTTGCACAAATTATTTTCGATACTCCCTTCGGAAAAAAACGTGCTCATCGCCGCAGCACGTTCTCCGAGCAACAGCTTGCAAAAGGAATCCATTTTTTTTGGTCTACACCCTGTACCACAAGCCACTTTTTGCTGCCGGAACAATGCGAAAAACTCATGCTACCGGGCATGCCCCGTTCCGAAATTATCCGTCCCGTCCGGAAGCCGAAACAAACCGGACGCCGGCATCCGTGCGCAACATGTGGCTGTGGTGTTAAAACCCATGATGCCTTCGTGCGACTTGTGGGATCGGGATGAAAGCGAGAAGAAAAACATACGGAGGAAAATATTTTCACAACCCCGACCGCTGGCGAGACGCCACGCCAGTGAGATAACCCGCAATCTTGGGGCCGCCGGCTTTGGGGACGATTTTTCCACAAATCTCTCTCTACGGATCGTGTTGGGGCGGCGTTTTAGAGCGAGTTTCCAGTGGTTTCCTCCTCCGCTGGCGTGCTCACCCAGTTTCATCGCACAAAACGATTTGCACGAAGCGCCAGCGTTTGGTCTTATTGCGATTCCTGAAAGCGATCCTTCTCGAGTGTTGAACAGGTAGCCAACACGCCACGGGTTGCTCATCGACAGAAAAGCATGTCCGGATGGTGTGTGTATGTGTGTGAAAGAAAAACTTTTGCCCTACTCCTTTGTCGTATCCGGGGCGGTGTGCTCTAGAGTCCTGTAGCCTAACCGCCGTCATCGGTAGCTTTGCCACCTCGTAAGACACCACTTAGGAATGGATGGTCATAAACGGATGCGGCGTTATAACCGGAGTTAATCCACGTGTGGTTCGCCCCAAAAGGAAAGGAGTCGCAGCTGGTGTTGTCTTTGACAGTGGTGTAAGGAAACATGGGTTATTCTGCTCTCGGGAACGCTTGTATGTGATTTTTCTCTTGACTAACACTTTATCCGAACACTCGATGGAAACGTTTAGTACCGGGTGCTGTGAAAACAATCACACGTATCGTCATCGTTTAAACTGAAAATGACAATCGTGCTATCTTAAGCGCGATCTTAATTTACTAGGCCAATTCGAGAGGAGATTATTTGAGGTGTTTGAATGTTTAAGTATGCCATTGAAGGTTCGTTTCACTTCAACAAAGAATATGCTTTCATAACATATTGATCATTTACATATACATCATTTTAATTGAGTTGAGAATAACAAATACGTATCGACGATTTTATTTTTATTTCAATTTTTATTGAATTGAGAATAACACAATTTTATTGTAATCATCAATTTTGATGTGTTTTATATAAAAAATGCTTAGTTTACTTGAATTTTTTTCCAAATGTCTTAAAATATAATAAAATGGATCGAAAAACTATGATAAAATGGATAGATTAAAAATGAATAATGGAGGTGCAGGTGAAGGAAAATTTGAACACCAACATTCCTTAAACACGCCTATAATTGCTGAAATAAAAATCCATACTTTTCCATACTGTACACTAGCACAGTTTTCTTTGTTAAAACAGTTATTTATTTGCATTTAAACCCAATTTTCTTCTCCACCTGCACCGCATTTCCGTACTGATAATTGTAGGCTTCATATTGTTTTGTACGTGCATACCTCCGTTTTGATCCTTTGCCGCACGAAACTAAGGTAAACTTCGTGAAAAGTAATTTCGAGCTTTCTTGCACTTCCACCTGCTGCTTCTGGTGCACCGAATAGTTTTGGCGCGCATGTAAATTGGTGAACAATTTTGCTTTCGCAGCCCGATTGCATGTGCAAAATATAAAAGAGAAACAAAAACCAACAGACGTTGCTATTAGAACGCCTCGCGTTTTCAAACACACCGACCTACACGGTGAAAGTGTTCTTCAGATTAATTTTATACAATTATAGTGCCTATGTCCGCAGGCGTAGGCAAGGGATCAGGCTGAATGGTGGAAAAGTTTCAACATACATCATCAATCGTGTACCGCGGTGCAAAAATGTTGGCGTGGTTGATTATTGTAGCGAGCCGAGACAAAACTTCTTCTAGCAAGCGCCTTAATGCTTGCATAATTTCGAAAACATGATTTCACAACCGTACACAGACACACGTACACAAACACACTAATGCATCCGGTGCACGGAAACGCCAAACAAAATATTCATACATATGTCCCTGCGCTGAATTGTTTTTTTTTTTTAACAATAAAGGATCCTTTCCATCCAGGCAGGGAAACTTTCTCGTATGGATGTTGCGAAAAGAATAGCAAAAAAATCACACGCGACCAAGGTGTGTACCGGTAGGCATATTAAGAAAAAAGAAGATTCTGCCGTGTATAATGTGTCAAATGTGTACAGCTACAGTAACGATTCATATCAACACCGGCTCACCGGAGGCTCTAAATCATTACAGTGGGTTTGCTCTGGGAAAAAAAATCCATATCACACCGCCAAATAACGTCCCTCGAGGAAGAGTCGGTGCATTTTTGTTTCATTACATATGCTCGCTGCATACATTGCCTATAAATCGCCTATCGCGTATGTATCAAATGCAAAGCGCCGAGATGCAAATTTCTTCCTTTTTTTTACGCTCTCCCCTCGCTCCGTTTCCGTTGAACGGCTCGAGTGGAATATTTTGATGTGGGTTTTTCAGCCTGATTTAGTCGACACAATATGGATTGTCGTTCAAGTATGATGCATGACGGTAACGTGTCTGTAATCGAGGCCAGACTGAGGACTTTTATAGAATGGTCTACTACTCTCATCAGTTCGTTGTTTTACTTCGCTTTTTTTTTGTGCATTCAGCATTCCGTTCACACTTCATCTTGAAACGGCGGTCGACCCCTTGACACCTTCACACCTTTTCCCGTTCACAACAAGCCCGTTCGAAGTTTGGCCTGGGTGGCTTTCGTTTCTTATCCGTTTCGTGTTGTCACTCCGCCGTATTTGCTCCGATTTATGCGCCCTGTGTGTTCGCGCACCGCAACCCCGCATTTATGTCCGCGCACCGCCACTGTTAGTTTATGTTTATTCATTATGATTTATGTGCAAAGCATCGGACTAGATAAGTAATTTCCACACACTACTCGTTACGCTTCTCCGCTGCAAATGTTCGGCAAAACGCTCATATGCATAAGACGGTACGATGTTTGGGTTGATAAGGCAAGTGAGGTGAATCACAAAGGCACCCGGATTGTGCAACTGTGTTGGGCGGGTAGTTGATGGAGACGTTCCGTCTGCTCCCTTGGCGACTTGCTAGAGCACGAGAAGTTGTATCGCAGCAAAGCGCGACGGGAAGATTGCGTCGTAGTGGACGGGAATAGTGGAAGAAACACAATTGTTCTTTGCCCAGGGGTTTGGTGTCGAAAATTACCAACAACAAGCTTCTTTTATTTTTCATGTCGATTAACAACCACGTATTGCAATTTGGTTTGTAGATGTAAATGTAAACACGTGAAAAGAAGAGCCCTTTTCGCTCTTTGAACTAGAGTAAAGATGCAATCGTTTCTGTTACTAATTGCTTGTTAACAATAGTTGTTGCCAGCATCCAGGGCTAGTTATTTCACTGGTTTTGACTATTTTGATTCTCCTAATTCTCATTCATTAATTCTCTGTTAAGTAGAAGCGGAATTTTTATACTAATACGATATCCTTTGGTATTTTGGTGTACCTTAAAGTATTTGAATTCTAACACATAGTATCTTTGCTCTCCCGCTTAAATACCGTACACTGCGTCCCCCATGCTTCACCCGTGCACCAAGTGTCTCACACATACACGCCAGCCGCACATTTCGAATCAACGATGGAATCGTCTAATTGAATATGTAGGAAATTATAATTTAAATGACGGTTAAATTAGCGAGTCCCAGTCCTCGAGACTTTGGCCCGGACGTAGGCGCCGGTTTCGGGTTGCTTCCAATACTCCGCTTTCCGATTCTTGTCTGGTACATTGGGGAAGGGAAAGAGTGGGCGGGCGCGAGTTTGGGCAAATTAGTACACATTAGTTGATGTGTGCGCGCATTGACGGTGGGTGGCAGGAGCGGCGGTGCAACCCATCGAGATAGCTCAGGCTAGCCACCGGCTCGATTTGGCCCTCGGTTGCCGAATGTCTAGGACCCGGTGATCGCTTAATAAATCATCATCTCACAATCTCTTCATTGCGATAATACGGCGGCCTAAAACGGTCATATATCGGCGAACGACGATGGCCCAACGACGAGCTCTAACGACCCTAACGCCAACACCCAGCGTCAGACGTAATCGAATAAATGGAACAACACACACTCATTCGCGAATCTTTCGTCCGGCGAGTGAAAGACGATCGGCGTGACAGCTGGGAACCGGACACACTTGGACAGCGTTCGCATCCTAAGTGCGCAGGATTAATGGATGTCAATACATCACCGGGTGCAGCCGGGGAGTGCTCCAAACGCGAGCCAACTCGAGCTCGTTACGCGCCACCCACAATAATTGGTCAGTGCCGTCGTGGGGAGGCACTTATGACGGGTGCATCCATGCTGCCACACACGGGTCGGGTATTAAAATTGTACCAGCTTCGAAAAGTTTCGCAATCGGTAAAGACGATAATAGAGCAGCGATAAGTGCTGGAGAAAGAGGGCGGGAAAATCAAGTAATGTTTTAATTATTTTTCTTGTGAATGATACCCATGTTTGTACGAGTGAAGCTAACAATAAACGCTACGCGTTGCATGCAATATCGCAAAGCTTATGTTACGCACGTTACCTTTCTACACCTTGTAACGGATTTTAATTAACGGTGCAATGATGCATGCCTTTCAACGGCGACCACGACGACGTCATGTTATGGCTCCGTTCGCCGTGTACATTGCAAACCTCTACCCCTTGTCCTGACTCGAGACGACGAACCACACCAGAACACATCACCGAAGGGCTAAAAATGGACACACAAAAAAAAAACTGTAAGCTACCAGACAAAGACAACAGTAGTCGCGAGCGAGTACGTGGGCGAGGTGTGCGAAGAGAGCAGCAACAACAAAATCGCACATAAATAATGCAACATTCGCCACGCAGAAAAATCCCCCCGCCCCCTCCGTCGCACACCACGCCACGGATGCAGAAAACCTATATGTGGTGCATATTTTTGAGTTTCTTCGCCTTTTTTTCGTACGCTTCGGTTTGCTTCTTGTGCTACGGGTTTTTTTTTTTCTTTCTTTCTCTCTTTTTTTTATTCACGCCAGCTCCAGTTTTGTAGCCCGTGTGAAAACATACGCTCGATAATGCATCGATTTACATAAGAAATTGATCCAATTGCGCCAAACAGTCGAACAGCGAATGGGAGGAGTAGTCGCACCGGACGAGTTCGTATGTGTGTTAGTTTGTTTCGGTGTGAGTGAATCGAACGGACCAACGAACGAACCGGATCGGACCGACCCAAAACGGCCAAAGGCTTGTGGGACACTCACGAAACCATGGTCGAGCAGGCCGTGGTGAAGTTTATGAAACTGCTCGGAAATTTTGTTCTGCTGACATTTTTAAACTGACAGTTTTTTTTTGTTTTAATTACTACGGATCTGTTTTAGAGTGATGGAATAGTATTTGATAAATATCTTTTCAATAATTAAGTACCTTTATTGTTTGAAACATGAATAATTTGGTTATTCTTAAATTAAGTGGCTTAAAATATGGAATAAAATTTGGTAAATTATATGCTAAACAAAGGGAAACACACAAAGATTTTGTTTGAAATAAAATCTTTAAGCTATTTCAACAATAACTATGTTAAATAACAACTACTGAAAGTTGTACCAAATAATCGAGTAAAATAAAGATTAAATAAAATAAAAATGTATTCAGGGAAATGCTACAACTCAAAAATGTTAATGTTTTCGAAAATTATTTTCAGCTCGTTTTGTGTAGGTATTAGTTTTGAACAGAAAATATTCATATTTAAAAAGAAAACATCTGTCTCACTTAATTTTATTTCATTCTACGCAAATTTCAACCGGCTACCAAAATGTCAGCTGTAGTGAAATGATTTGAATTCATCGCGGAAATAGTTCGAAAATTGTGCAAATAATAAAACTTTCTTTCCTCTCACCTCGACCAAAAAACTAATCGATCGACTTCCAACCACAACGTCCCAAACACACACAGTTCGCCCCGGAAAGCGGAGGAAATTGTATCGAAGAATCCGCACTAGCGCGTCCAAAGTTCATATGCAACTTTGTAACTCTTCGGTTTCCCGCCCTGGCCCACTTTTCCATTCAACACCTTTCACCACCGGCAAACAGCCCAGTGCAAGGTGATTCACAAAAACACACCCGTACGGTGGGTCGGACCGGGAAGGCGAGAGCTACTGATTGGCAATTTGCACTTCTAATATTTTACTCATTGATTGGGTTTTCGCCATGTGTGTGAGTGTGTGTTTGTGTGTGTGATCCTAGAACGATATTGGCACTAATATAAATACACCGGCTGTGCAAGCTACAGTTCACCATCGACAGCATCAATCAGCGCGTGCGGAAAAGCACAACTTATTGGTCTGGGAGTTGGCAGTGGAAGGGTTCAGTTTCCGGCGAGAGTCTCGTGCCGGGACGGGTTCGCGCCTGAACTGGACGGGGCCTTCACGCCTTCTGCAAGACCCGGGTGTCGAGCATATATGTTGTAATTCTATTAAACCATGTCCCGATGTCGCTGATACGATTGTCGCCAATTGATGGATCCAGTGATTAGTTCTCGTGCACGTTTTAACTCAAAGCGCATATATTGTAATTGACTTTTTCACACGCGCTAACCGTGTAACATGTGTCTGAATCTGTTGATAGCATGTTAAAAAATCAATGCTGCAAACACAGACACTCGGGATTCTGCCGGACAAAGCAATATAATGTAAAAAAATGGTTCAGACATTAGAAAGCACCGATTGCTCGTTTTCCCCCTGCACATTACCAGCATCACGAACGTTTCACTCTTGACGAATGCTCGGTTTTGCGCCTGAGCCGTCTTCAAACCTAGGCGAGTAACATGGGACAACACTGATCGAATGTAAAACGAACAAATTAAATTGTAACCGGGATTCACGCACCAAACACCGCTTGCTCCCTGGGTACAGGACATTTACCTTCCGCTCCAATAAACATTAATTTTCGAATGAATTTTCACAAATTCATTTGGCCCATCGGCCAAATTTTCCATCCGCCATCCGGACAAGTCAAATGCGACGCGAATGTTTGCTCATCAACGTGTACATGTTTTAATTGACTGTTTGACATTCCCTTCTTAATGCGTTCCGCGTGCATCATTTGCTGCGTTTTGGAATGATGACCACAGTTACTGAAGCATTACTGACTTACTGCAAAACGCGGTGCATCGTTTGGAGTTCATATTTTAATTTTATGTTTTCATTTTTACATCTCATTACAGGTATGTTTCCACAAAAACTGGTAGCCTAACCGAAGCAAATGATCAACCTGCGCGAAAAGTGTTTGATGGTGTTCGGGCGTTCGTTCCAACCGATCGTGATAAATGAATGTGTTTGATTTTTATTTGTCCAAATACTTTGCTAGCCTTGCAATCGTGGAGTATCATATCATTTATCACTTTTCATTCCCTTTTTTGTTTCTACTCGCTGATTCCATTTCTCTCTTCTCTCTTTTATTTCTCCTCAAATTTGCTGAAATTTGCTTCAGATCGCTCAAGTTCCATCCAACGACGTACTGAAAATGGTAATTTTTAAACATTTTTTATGCTTCTTTGATACTTTCTCGATAGACGCTGGTTCTCGTAGAGAAGTGAAATGTATTTCATAGATGTCTTTCATTTGAAACACTTTTTTGGAAAATGCATTTAATGTTTTCAATATAAAAATTCAAATTATTAAATATTCACATTTTATCCGCAAAACGCGCTCTAAGCAACTACTAAACTGTAACTGAAATATTAACTACAGCTGCAACATAAAGCCTAATAGCGGACCATCCATATCCGTCATGACGATTCCGTGTGTGGCTTTAAATATAGCCTCCCCACCACACCGCACTGTGGCGGCGTTTGATTGCATACGCTACGTTTCAGTTGCGGAGTGAAAAGTATCACGACAAGGTAGATGTAATTGCAGCCTGCCCAAGTTGAATTAGAAACTTGCACACAACGAAACGGGCGTCCACGAACGGCGGCGGTGGCGAGAGGTGGGGAAAAATGGAAAAATATTACCACTGTGGGTAGGGCTTACCGGTAGGAAGCTCGGCGGGATGTATGCTGACGTGGAGTATGTTGTGACCATAAACAATGTAGGAAAAATAAATCATTCATACAGCCATTTCTGCCACCCGACACTTTTTCTCGTATTCCGCTCGCCTCCGCCGTGTCGAGCGAGGGTGGGCTGTGGACTTTTCTTTTCCAATCGTCCTGCATCAGTAAAACGGTGTTGCAAAGGTGCTGTCCTTGGTTGGGCACAATTTTTAATGTAGCTTATAAAATAAATACCTACAGGATTTGAGTCTTCTTTTATTCACATTTAATTCAATATGAAAGTTTTAATTTTCGTTCATTTCCAACCAACTAACTTTAGCATAAATTTCTCATAGTTTTCAAGAAACGTCGGTGGTTTAACTAACAACATTCTCTCTGATATCAATATTTAATGGTCTTGACGCTGTCCTGATAATATCGAGGAAAAAACTTCATTTTATACAGGCAATGTAACACATTTCTTTTAACCTTACTGTTCGTACACGCTTCCGCCGTCGGCAACGGCGTGTATGGGAAGTAACGGAGTGAAAGAACAAAAATAAAATCATAAATATTAGATGACGATGAATATGGAGCAGACGGTAGCATTGCAACAAAAACGATCAACGGAAAGGAAAAACTCTTCCCTCGACTTGCAATTGGTCATTGGGAAAGCCTTCCCGTTCTTCAGCCTTCCTTCCTTCAGGAGGGTGATGGCGACGGTGGCATAAAACAAAGAGTGGGAGATAAAACAGGATTTAATATTTATAAACAAACGGTGGAGCACATTTATATCGCACCACAGCTGACAAGACACAGCTCGTTCAACTTCCGCTGTACGGGGAAAACTTTCCGCTTGGTGCTTATCTCCAAGGATGAGTATCCTTGTCCATGAGAAACGCGCCGCTTATACCAGGCCTTTCTCCGTTACTCATTTCCCGGCGCTGACGCTTCACCGATCCATCATGCAAGGTGAATCTTACACTAACCACTCTGATAGTGGTTGTTTAGTGCGGAATGCTACTGGATATAACTCGGTGCACGCGTCTTCCTGCCATTCGTTGAGCCGTTGGTGGGATGAGGTTGGCCTTGCTCACGTCGTAATCGACGTTCACGTCGTAATCAGTTGTGTAAATGTTTTCTCACAATTAACCCGTGCATTCCAATTCATGCAGTTTCATATTTGGTTTAGCTATTGACGTGTTACGCGATCAATTAAAATTTCTACTTGCTTCAATAGCTGCTTGATGCTTGGATTGGACTTTGTAAAGTAAAAAATACTTTAAAACACAATATAAAATGCTGCACAAACCAGCCACACCATGCACGATTTTTTCCACTCATATGATTCATGAATCTAGAATCTCTACTTTATCGCTCCATTGGCTTTCTTTGCTGTGCACCAGGAAAATACAATAACCATCCGAACGTCAAACTGCGCGGACGCCTGATCAATATTGCATCGACCTGAAGACATTTTTAGGTGAATTATTTCACATCCACCTGTCCAACGTCCAGGGCGTCACTATTTAGAAATCGTGGAAACCTCGAAGCAGTGTAATTTACGAACAGTTTTCACCCCGCATTAAATTCCACGAATTCCGACGAGTTAAGCGATTGATTTCGTGCGGCAGCCTCGTACGTGCGCGGGTTAGAATGACTTTATTGACTGCATAATTTACCACCGATCGAGTCCTTTCAATTTACGACGTTCTCAATATGACGCTTTAAAGAAAAGTGCATCCCAGGTTGACAGGGACCGTTCGCAATTTGTTGATTGCAGTTCGACGGATATGTATTTTTAACGCTCCCGCTGTCCTTTGCTAGAAGCATGGTGACAAGCGAAGGAGAGCGACTGCACGCTACCAACCGAAATCCTTACCAACCGACAGGGGATCATTATTATATTGAAAGGAGTCAACTCTTAACATTATGCTGTTACCTGCCACTCACGCTAGCTCTTGTAGCGCTACCGCTCGGTTGATGAGTGATAGTCGTCTTTCTTTAATAATTTCAATTGCTCACAGCGTGTGCGACGGCGGACATTCTTATAACTGCAACGATTCCACAAGCTAGGGATTCCAGAGGTACATAATTTAGCGTACCGGCTTCTCTGATTGCCGGCGATTACCGTGACAGGACACAGCGGAATGCACGGGAAGGAATGTTTTATGCATTGCAAAGGAACTCATAACCGCCGTGCTGCAAGATTTAAACGAAATCGAACGAAATTCCTCCCCGGGTAGTTACATTCATATTACATTATTTTTCAATAGAACACCCAGCAAGACAATGCAAGTAGTCATAACGCTGTAGCGAGCGGTTTGCGTTGCTTGTGAGGATGAGAAATCGCGGCCTACTATGATCGATTCGTACGGTGCGATGTGGAGTTTTGCTGGATCGATCGCTTGGTTTATCCTGAAGCGTGACTCTGTTCCTGTTGCATACACTCGCACAGCTCCAGCGTTGCTCAGATCGTGTAAATCGTGCAGATCGACCACACTTCGCTGATCACTCAAATTTATGATAACCATAAAGAACGAACCATCGCCTTGATCCGGTCGCAGATATCGCACAAACCCAAACACGCCTTCAGTCAGTGCCTTCGAATGGAAAAGACCGTCGCGGAAGACACGATGACGCCGTAGTTTGACCGTTTCCGTGTACACCCGGTAGTGGCTCCGTTCACTTTCGATCTGCTTCCGCAGATTCGTTTCACGGTAGTAAGGATACACCGGTAGCCACGTTTTGTTGGCCGTGGAGAATCCCGCATTGAACGAGTCGTCCCACTGGAACGGTGTGCGCTGGGGGTCGCGTGATTTCCACCGGAACTCTTCCGGGCCAACGTTGCAACCCTGCGGATCCAAGCTATCCTCCCAGGACATGTCGCGGTAGTCAACCATACCGATCTCCTCGCCGTTGTACGTGACAGCGACTCCCGGGAGCGTGAGCAGCAGCATGTTCATCGCATCTATACGCTCCGGTCCGTATCGGCTGCCCACACGCGGTTGATCATGATTACCAAGCACCCAGTTGGTCACCTTTCCACGGGGAAGATTTTCCAACCAACGATCGATGGTGTACTTGAAGTCGCGCGCGGTTGAGCCACCGTTCAGTTCACCCAACAGCACAAAGTTGAACGGAAAGTGTGCTCGCTGCTCGGTACCGTCGTCGGATTCATAGAACCGAAGCAACATGTCCAGTGGGGTGTAGGCTTCGGTAACCATTATTCTGAAATCGACACAACAAATCGGCTTTTTAATCAAACTTTTTTTTCTGAAGACGATGAAAAGGCGTACATGGTATCGGAGCCATTTTGTGCCACGTAATCGTCTATCACCTTCCGCCAGTGTCCGATAACGTCGTAGGTTTCCAGCTGTGAAAATAAGAATTTAAGACGTCTGCACTACACCCTCACAAATACGGTCTATTTAGTTGCGTCTACCAGATTGTTTGTGTAGATGTGATGCGTATAGCCATAGCTGAGCGGATCGGACGCGTCGTTGATCGGTTCGTCGCGGAACAACGCATCCTCAAACATGTGGTTTACTGCGTCTACTCGAAATCCGGACGCACCGCGCACCATCCAGTAGCGCAGAATGTTGTCAAACTCCTCTATCACCTTTGTGTTGCGGAAGTTCAAATCTGGCTGTCCTACTTCAAACTGATGCAGGTAGTATTCCTGCCGCAGTTCGCTCCATTCCCAGGCGGATCCATAAAACACCGAGTTCTATGAGATGCAGCGGTTAGGCCACGTGCTTTCATAACAACCCTGCTCCCACCTTCACGAGCTTACCCAATTGTTCGGCACATCCGGTCGCTCTTGTCCTGGCCTCGCCTTTCCCGGGTGCCACACGTAGTAATCCCGGTACGGTTCGATACCCAGCTCGGACTGCTTAAACCACCAGTGCTCGTTGCTCGTATGATTCGGTACGAAGTCTAGCACGATCTTGATGCCCAGTTTGCGTGCCTCCGCGAACAGCTCCTCCAAATCTGCATTCGTACCGAACAGTGGATCCACCTGAAGAAAATCACTGACATCGTACCCGAAGTCACGCTGCGGCGACTTAAAGATGGGACTAAGCCACGTCGCATCGATGCCCGTGCTCTTGAGGTACGGCAATTTGGCGGTCACACCGCGTATATCACCTACTCCGTTGCCATCGGTGTCGTAGAACGACCGTGGGTAAATCTGGTACAGAACCGCCGTCTTCCACCATTCCGTGTCGGGCTGGATGCGTGCGCCCCTGCTCACTCTTAGGCACCAAATCGAACAAACCAATAACAGAGTCGTCCTCCACTTGGACATGACTTCTGGATGTAATCACTGTTTAATAACTGAAGACCACAATGGTGTGGTGACATGTTTACCTGAACGATGTTTATTGCTTCACTGACAATTGAATGACAACGTTCGATTAGATTGCGATGTATCGTCTAATGCTCCGCAAGTATCAGCAATAAAAACAACGGTTTACCTGCATATGAACGCATTTCAACTAGGTTCAGATAAGATAGTTATCATCTTATCTCTAAACTGTTAGGGTGATTTGAATGCTGTCTCAAACGTTTTCTATGTT
>JXXA01010237.1:0-12520 GCA_000956255.1 Anopheles punctulatus | reverse complement strand
ATGATTTATTTTTTATTTAAGCTAGACGTTTATGCAAATAATACACTTCGCGTGTATACAAAAAAGATGGAGAGTGTAGAAGTTGAAAGATAAACCTAAAATTTTCCAGGCAGTTTTTAACTAAAATTCACTCAAGAAAATAAAATAACTTACTATTTTATCGATCAGTTACAATAAAAAAATAATAAAATTGAAATAGACAACAAAAAGGATATAACCATTACATTTTGAATCTTTATATTCCATAACAAAAGAAATACTGCTAGCGTGTTTGTGTATTGCAAATTGCATACTTTTCGGCGTTTATTTCAAAAAGTGTATTATTAGCTCAAGAGATGAAGTCAATTTAGAAAATGTTTTCAAACTTTTATTATGTAAGTCGAACTTACTACTAATGCGTACATGTTCCATACATCCATTCAAAAAATCAGTAAAGCAGATTGATTCCAACAAAGGATAAATATTTTACACAGCTATAAAGCATATTTCGATTGTTGGGACAAATTCTCAACTTCGACCCAGTCACGTGTCACCGCCGACAGCTAATTGCCGACAAATTCGTTCAGCCGTGTACCAAACGTCTATTTCCTTCCGCTTCCGAGAAGGATGGCTACATTGGGCGCTGGCTCGATCTGGCTGTAAAGGCTGCCATCGATGTTATTCGGCATTTCCAATCATCGAGCGTCCTTATTCGATGAAAAGTATTCGGTTGGGTAAGCTAAGCTCACGTAAAACGTGCCAAATGATCGCTAAAATAAAACAGTTCCACACAGACCATTTTCTTTCTCCTCCCGATCACGATTCCATACGAGGGTGTATGTGTCTGTGTGTGTATGTTTGTGTATCTCGTGAGGGATAACACAATTACACCATTGCAGCTCCACGAACGATGGTCACACATGGTCGAGAATCGAATCGAAGCTCTCCAACGTTCGACTTATTGCCTCGGGAAGCATTAAACCGGCCCGACACGTACGCGACACGTCCCCAAGGGATGCTACCAAGCCGGCTGCTGTTAGTGATTCACCGAATGTAGTTTAGCAGCCGGCAGCCGGCCTGTTATCCGGTTACCGTTTAATTAGCGATTATGCTGACAGATGATCTAGCCATTTCAGGCCAAGCCCGCGAAGGGAAAAGTAATTTGTGCCGTCGTCGACAATCGATACAATCGCTTATCGCAAACCGGGTCGAGGGCAACTCGAGGCGATGAAAATTTACTGCCCATTTGGTCATAGTGAAACGGAGACGCTAGTCACTAGCAGCACAAACTTGCGAGCTTAAAGATCAGGTCAACTATGGTTTATGGAATTGGTTGTTGCATTCATTATGAGCGATGAATGTTTTGGTTACTTATTTTGCCACACTCGTAGCTCATGTTGGAAATTTCAACGCAAATCACATGTTATAATTTGCATGAAAAAATGTGCAAAAAAAATAACCTTCAATCTCGCGTACGATTAATAAATTAATTAAAATGCACTCAATTAGGTGGTTCGTGTGGTAAAACAATATATCCCGCCTCTTGCTCACGTGTGTCGAACGGGGCAGAAAAAAACGAACGTTTTCCGCGCGTGCAAACATGTTAAAATTTAAATCACACAAACCACACTGACTGTGCAACAAAAATATTAAATCTATATAATTGACACTAATTGATGCAATATTCAGTGCGATGAGCTTTCGCTCACCAAACGGACACATTTCGCAGGTATTAGGCGTGTTGTGATTTTTTTTTGTTTTTAAAAATGCAATATGAACATCCCTTTTGCATCCGCGACTAATTGACGAATTATGTATGCTGACCCTCCATAGCTCGGATTCCACGTACACCAAAGGTACGGCAAGCAGATGTGCAAAAGTGTATGCCTGTATATTTATACAATATCGAGGTTGACGTTTGTTCAAACATGTCAGCTGCGTGTTTTACCAGCCACCGCTCCCTTTTACTCAACCTTTCCCACACCAACGTAAAGCTCTTCGTTGGGGTATTCCGATGCAGAGCGCTGTGGCTTATTTCGGAATGAAAATTTATCCTAATTACCAACGACGTCACCGGTAGCGAGTGCGCGGCTTGGTGGATTTGGTTACAGTTTTGCTCCACCGGGGAAGGCACCGAAAATGGTGGAGCAAAACAGGGGGTATGATAATTAAATGGCGGCAAACGCTCGGTTGGGTCTGGATTGTGGCCATTTTTCGCTTGTTTGTTTCCGAATGCAACCGTTGCCTTTGCTTTCGGCCAGAGCTCGTGCGATCATGACCGAAGCTGGGATTTGTGGGCTACCGTGTGAGTTATTCGCTGGACCGTTTTTGGAGGCTGCGATTTAAGGCAATTTGTTTGCTTTAAAACCATGGCTTAAAGCGTTAATTAGCGAGAAAAATCATGAAGACTTTTTTTTTGTATGTATCAGGTTGAACCGCCTCAAAAATCTAACTCTTACATGCGTACATTACTGAGACCAATTTCGTTTTTATGTCTTTAAGGTAAATTTCGTGCAAAGTATTGAATTTACGTGAATAAATTGAATTCTGTTTTGAAACAATTTACCAAGCACAACAGGTTAGTACAGTAAAAAAAAGATAAATATACATTTAAAAAACTGTATTTATGCTCTACAACTAACTCCACTCGCACGCCCGCATGAAAAAGTACTCGACAAACCCAAGTCCTCGCCGAAACACTGTTTGCGTAGTAGTGCGCAGATTTTGCAATCAGTTGCACATTTGCACACGAATCAATCCGACCCGAAAATTATGCTTTTCTAGCTTCCTAATTGACCGCCCCCTGATAATTGATTGTTATGCTGATTTATGAGACTAACGGACCGTACCCAATCTCGGCCCAGTGCGCTGCCTCTGCTGCTGCAGTATGGATCCCAAACGGTGCCAAAACAAAAACAAAAAACAAAACAGAAACACATCGGCCCATCAAACTCTCCGGCATGCCGGACACGTCCGATACTGGTGGTTAATTCATTTCCAAAACACCTCTTCACCTCCAAACCGAAAGAACGGGCAGATTTCGACACTCCATAAATTCTTCGTCCGCGAAAGAAACACACTCGGAAACACACACACACACACACAACGCCCTCTAATTTGCGCAACGTTAGCGGAATAATGATTAGAAAACGATTGGAGCTGTCAGATTCGACAGGGAAAGGGACGGGCAAGCCGGATCACTTTGGAAATGTTCACGGGCGTCGAAAGCCACACAGAATCAATCCATTGTTTATGAGCATGATTTATTAGCGCTTTCGTGGGGCAAGATTTATCCGGTGGGCGATAAATTACACGTGCGAGAATGTGTGGATTATGCGGGTGTATTTGCGTGGGATGGAATGGAAACCCGAGGGCCACATGAACTGATTTCGGTTTCGATGAGTTACTAGTAGATATTAGGATGTTTGACACGTGCACTATGATGTAACCCCTGATAAGATTGATTATTGCTTAAACATATGCAATGTTATTCCTTATTAAAGTATATTTTTTTCCTAGTTTTAAATCATCAACATGCAACCATCTTTTAAATGCAAATTAAAGTTTATATCACAGTAATAACTTCATATTCAAATAAAACATAATCATAAAGCTCCCTAAACCTCAATTGAAGAAACAATACAATCAGAAATACATGAATAAACGAAAGAATGGAAAAAAGGAAAAGTTTCATGTTAGTAGTGCTATTATTCAATAGATTAGTAAACATTAAATCCCAAATATTGCTATTTGATTCAATGATAGCTGATTTTTTTATATAAAAAACCAGCATTTAGTAAGAGCAAGCTATCAAACTCGTCCTCATTGATTTTTGTTCGATTATATCTCAACCACTTAAGTAAACAATAAAATACTACAAGCTCAGCAAAATTGTGCAGTTCATTCCGATCATATGATTTAATTTCATGTGCAAAACTTGCATACTTCTGGGACAACAAAAGGGATATTCAAGACGAAATTATATGAATCTTTAATTACAATTTAATGTTCCTAAAATGCTTTATTCCTATATGTATGGCGCAGAGTTATTCACTAGATCAATTATTTATTTTTTGTGGTCAATGCTGTTTCTAAAATACCATGACAACATTTAAAATGCAAATTTTCATCACCGGCATGTTTTTAAAAAAAATAATATTTATTGTGACCTAGCCGAAAACTCTATTGAACTTGCTTCGTCCTACTCAGAAAAGCACCACTTGATTTTGCAAGAACCGCTAAATCTTGCACAGCTTTCATCACCGATTGTAATGCCCGATAACGGTTTTACCAGTGTTATGAATGGAAACATTGGGCCTCCGTTCGCCGCCGCCCCTACCACCTGCCACCTCTGCTAGCAAACATAAATAGCGCTTTACTACCACTTGGCATTATCATAAAACGTCAATAAATTTGTAGCTACGATTCTCCGATCCCGAGCGCCCCGAAAAACAAAACCCAAAACGTCACGGTCACAACGATCCCAGATAGCGTGCTATTGGCCGATGGCAATTTGAAACCAGTCACAGCGCTCATTTTCTACCAACGGGTGGTCCACGTCTCCCACATTTTCCTTTGCAATTTTCAACCACCATCCAGCAACACTTTCAACCCAGAAAAAAGAGGGCGAACGAGGCACCGAACCCTCCGTAAACCGACAGCCAAGCTCGCCAGATCGGAAAACTGCACTTGTAAACGACCGGCAATCCGGCTGGACCGGCTCGAAAAGCCACTCGAAGAATGCGGATGTTGCTGATGCTGGCATCAAGGATGGTTGGCGTTACTGTTAAGTGGCCATTTTTTGCAGACTGTTCGCTTTGGGTACTGGGGTGTTTGGTGAGTTTTATGTGAACGGTTCCAAAAATGCGTTTGTTAGAAAAACACAATGTGTTCACTGCTGCCGATGCGTCATTGGCACGATTGGGTAAAACAATTAGTTAAATGCTTCCAAAGGGTGCTGATGGAGTGCAAATTATAATGTAAATTGAAATTTCCTCGAACATAGCCGTACAATCTGCTACATATGAGCTAAAGGAAAGCTTTTTTTTGAATACAAATAAATACACAATAACATAAAGTTTATGTAGCTGCTTTATGATAAAAGTAGAAAGGTTCTTTAAAAAAATACAAAAGTATATGAAAAGAATATCCTAGTTAAGGTTTAACTCCAGCTGACATTAATCTCAGTTTCTTTACGATTCGAGTTGTAAAAATATTACTTGCTCCGTGAAGGGCTTCAACATAGGAACACCAAATGCGGCTGGCATCAATCTAATCGGGCTTCGCTCTTTTCCCTCGATGGGTGACGTAACGTTGGTAAACATCCAAGCCCTCAGCTGCATTTGTCACTATTCAAACCAACGCCACGTGCACGCGCGATAAATCCAAGTCTTTAAATGCTTGCCATTAATTCGTTAATGAAGCAATGAAAATTGAAGCAGTGAGCTTTATGGATGATTATTTAAAGTATAGCAAGCCTTTTATTTGCTTATAAGGGGAAGTTCTTTAACTTTATTAAATATATTAGTTGATGTACTTTTTCTTCCCAAGAAACGTCAATTGCTCGCAGTACAATCTTAAATAACGTTATTAAATATTATTTCCCTCTCCATTTTTGTTACAGCCAAACGGACCACAAACCAACCACCATCCTACGGACAGCCAAACCGCAAATGAAACCAATCACTGTACGCTCTGCACATCGCTTACCGGTGCATAATTATCGGTCCTGTTTGAGTGCGAATGCTCCGATCCGCAGCGAAACACGGTGATACAATGATGTGCCCATCCGAGCAGCGACTCTCGGTGGTCACGTGACTGGTTTTGTGGGGGATGAAAGTGAACCAAACAACGCACTGAGAATTGAAGTAGTGGAAGTGACAGTGTGTTCAGTGGAAGACTGCAGCAGAAAGTTTTATCGAAAACATAGATACATTAGATTTTAACACGCATCGTTTTATCAAGGTATGTATTGTGGTGTGTTTTAATTGTTTTACTACACATTAATAACTAACAAGTTTGTTCAAGTTGTGCAAATATTTTTACGAACTATATCTTTATAGATACACTACTTGTGTATACAAACCTTCTTTTCAAATCACACTTCTTCATGTTACAGCGCAACAGCTGCGTGCAAACGGACGCTCTTGAAGTTCGCTGTGTAAATAATCACAAAGTCTTTTTTGTTCGATAACACTCCCAAACACAGCAACAATTTGCAGTTCATTCCGATGATATGGCACTCCCCGTACTAGTCACTCGCATCGTGGCTCCCCAGTATTCATAATCCCTTGTCCAACACGCTAGCTTCTTACAATGCCTTCGTTCAGGTCTTTTCGAGACTAAAAGTTTTGCTGCTAGACAGGCAAATCGCCGTATCGACCGTCAGCTTGGATTTTTTGCGTCTGATATTATCACTGAACCATCTTGCCAAAGTAAGGGCAACACCACTTGTGGTGGATGTAACTCTGTCTCCAATGAACTTCTACAACTGTGGTTGATTTTTGCGCAATTTTTCTCCCCGTTGCTCGAGTTTGAGCTCAAACATATTTACTTGTGTGTCTGTGTACCCGGCAGATAACATACTCATAGGCTGCTACTATGTTTCAACAGTTAATTAGAGCCATCTGTTAGCAATATGGTTAGCAATTACTCAACAAGGTTAGTTATTGTTTTACTCAATACAACTGTTCCGACAAAATACTGAACTGTTCGATAAAAGCAATTTCTAAAACAATTTGTTTAAAAAATCAGAAATTCTGTTCGTTATCAATATTTGCAGACCAGCACCACTCAACGAATTCCATATGTAAATAACGAAATGTAAACAAATGGTACACATGAATACAAAAACTTTTCTTCAGAAATTCTGACAGCGAACGAAAAAGCGTTCAAAAAGTATTGGTTTATTTATAGATTTCAATCGAATTTCAATCAATAAACTAACGAAAACTAACAATATTAAACACGAAAAAACCAAATCGGTAAATTCAAACGCAAATGGTAATTCCTCCTTGCAAAACCTTGGTGTGCATTTAAAAATTTCATGAAATTAATTGAATATTGTGATTTGAAATTTTGCAGGCAGCCTAACTAAAACGCAGCCAATAAAAAAAACATAATCCAATTCTGGGCAATTAAACTGTTTCAAGCTTGTTTAAAAGCTATTCGTTTCATGTGATGCTTGTTTCCAACATTCAAACGATTTTGCCCTCGAAAAATCAAGCCCCACGATTGTAAAAACGATTTTCCTTTTGCCTAAACGCATGAATGAACTCCAGCTTGCCACCTCTACTCTCAGATTCGCTTTCGAGAACGATAAACTTTTTAACTTTTTTTCGGTGAAAAAAAATCAAGATAAATAATCGTCGGCAATCGGGTGAACGTGAAATCACGCCAGCCGGGAAAAGATGGAAAACTGAAAAATAAAACCATGTCCGAACGCAAATCGGTTCCGACGACACCGGGCATGCCTCGAACCAAAGCAAACCAATATAAATCAAATCCACAAAAACTCAAACCGAGCCCTAATTTATGTTCCGTCGCCTCGTCAAAGTACGCCCCAAACTTGCGTTCAACATCCCAGGTTACCAGTTTACCCGAAGGAAAGCCGGTCGGTTTTGGGCGAATACTGATTGAACGCAAACATTTGGAGGGTTTTTTTTGTTCATCTGTCCACTTTTACAAATCCACTGAATTGGAATGGTTTCCAGGAGAAAGTTGCTGACATTAAATCGGATAAGGAACTCCCGAACTCCCGAACTCCCGCGGTGATATAGAAAGAATAACGTGATTATGCCGTTTCGCTAGAAAAGTCCTTCAGCGATAGTTAGTGTGACTTGTTGCGTGATATTTGGGTGATTTAGAGTTTAAGTCTGCTACGAAGATGCAGAAAAATGTACCAAAACACTGAATGGAACGTTTGTTTTTTTTTCATTCCACCTTACAAAAATGGTTTTAAAAGCCATATGCATATAAATGTTGACCGAGAAGGGTAAGAAAAAATGGTCACAGCTGGTAAGAAATAGGAATTTGTTGAATGAAAAATGGGAACGGTAAGCCCTCCCGAAGGGTCAATGCCACATGACGCTCATTCGATTTTCTTCCATTTCCCGAGTGCTGCTTAAGATCCTCTTTACCACAAAAACCGTCTCTAAAGGAAAACTTCAATTTCTCCTATCAAAACACTCCACCAACCTTCTCGGAATCGGAAAACCCCTGTTACTATGCCGGCGCGAGAAATACAAACCTTTTCTCTTGACAGATCCAATTCGTTTGATTTTGTTTCGCCCCCAATTTATTTACCCACCTTTTTACAAAACACCGCTTTAATGGGACACAACGGCGATTGAATGCTCCAGTCCCCAATCCCATCCACCCCTTCTGGAATCTAATGTCGGACGGTAGTATTGGTTAGCTCAACCAAACACCGGGCGTCTCCATCGGGTGCGGCTCGGTGTTCGTCGCTTCTGGTTCGCGTCGGGTTTGTCCTTGCCGTGCCGGAACTTCCCGCACGGAGGTGATTCGAGCTGGCGGGCCGTAATAAAACGTGACATTAATAGTCATCGATTTATGGTTCACGGTGCGTGCGCTACCTACGTATTTACAAACGCAAACGCATGTCGTTTTTTGGTGCGGCGGCGACGACGCTTCCGCTCGGTGAAGTGATTTACTGTGGTTCGGTTCATAAATTTGTGCTCAATTTATGATCTCGAGAGAGTTCGTAAAACGCACCGAACGTGTGTCGAAACTTGGATCGAAAGTGTGACAATGGGGACATCGGTCAACAAAAGTTTATTACCTTTGTACGGTTCATGTTTTAGGAGGAAACATTCTTAGCATTCAATACAGTTTTTGGAAAACAGTATAAAAAAAAGTTTTGATCATGGATTTAGGTAACTTAAGGGGTAAAAACTGATATTTATCAGTCTTGGACAAGATGTTGTGTTTGATTTTTTTCATGCATTTCATAAATAAACGCCTATTCACCAACTAACAGAAATTAATTTTGTTGTTCCCGAAAACGAATCGCTATTTTTATACAATCTGTTTTTTCAATCAATCATCGAACACAGGAATTAAAAATTATTGTACGGTAAATAAAACTCTTTAAATTCGAAAATGGAAAACAATATTGAACACAAGCATACATTTTAAAATGTTACTCATTTGTCAAATCTGTATACCAGTGTATCGAACAGAATATGAACAATTTACTTATTATTTTTTTAATTCTATCTGAATAAATTTTAAAATCACTTATAAACTAACCTTTTTCACTCATTATTACTGTTCACTATTTCATTCACAGCGCCATAATGAATTTCGACATATCTACCCGTACGTCACAACTCCTCCTGCTGACCCTGCTTGTCGGGACGATTGCGACAGTCTTGGCACAGAAGTGTCCCAAGGACTGCCACTGTGATCTCGACCAGAAAGGACGCTATCGAGCGTACTGCAACAAAGGTACGTTAATAGAGCAAACACGCACAGCGTGAGACGGTGGGGGAAATATGATCAAACGAATAGGAAAAGGTAGAATACGCATCTTGCACGATGCCTGAGGGCAAGAAATTTCATTGACAATTTAACAAAGGAAAGG
The DNA here is from genome assembly GCA_000956255.1 of Anopheles punctulatus. Taxonomy (NCBI): domain Eukaryota; kingdom Metazoa; phylum Arthropoda; class Insecta; order Diptera; family Culicidae; genus Anopheles; species Anopheles punctulatus. The sequence continues at coordinate 2,937 of JXXA01010237.1, read as the reverse complement.
ATTGTCACTGGAACGGCTGGAACTGTATTTTCTTTCTTAATCATGGTTATGTTTGCAATTGTCGTTTGCATTAGATTATCATCAAGTGCGTCTGGATTTGCAATGAAATTCCTTTGAGGTGTTGCTTCGAAAATTCTATTCATCTGCTCAGCGCAATGCCAGGGAGGGAATGTTAGAAACGCTTGTTTCATGTGTTGTCTTTAAGTGGAGCGAGTTCTTAGAAGATTTTCGAACGTAAATGCCATTCTCTCTCTCTCCCCCTCTCTCTCTCTCTCTCGCTCTGTGAAATCGTATGGCAATACTGTTGAATGCAATCAACATCAAGTTCATCCTCTCCCTTTGCTTTTCGAAATGTGTGAAGAATTTAATTTATCTTTTGTTTTCGCCCACTATTTCTCTTTCTCCATAACTTCCCCAGTGGAATGGATCAATCCTCCTACGAATGACTTCGAGCCCGGCGTGGAGGTGCTCATCATCGCAAACGCACGGCACCCAATCATCGTCGGACCCGTGTTTCAGTTCTTCACCAAACTGGAAGTGTTGCGCGTCATCGACGGATACCTTCCGTCGGTCGGCGACCGTTCGTTCTGGGGCTTGGTGCGACTGAAGACCATCGATTTGTCGCGCAACAACATCACCCAGCTGTCGATGGAAAGCTTCCGCGGGCAGGATAATCTGATCGAGCTGGACCTGTCGCGCAACCGGCTGGACAACATTCCCAGCGGCACGTTCGCCCATCTGAAGGTAGTATCTTGGTGGCAGGTTAGGTAGCTTAACAGTAACACTCTCTTGTGTCATTCTACCTTCGCAACCAGGAGCTGAAAACATTGCATCTGATCGACAACTCTATCGCGATGCTTAGCACACGACTGTTTCTGCATTTATCGAAACTGAAGTATCTCGACCTCAGCCGCAACTCCATCGACGATCTACCACCGGAAACGTTCAAAGACGTGCAGGTACGACGTCCGTTGAAGGTAGATCACTACTAAGAAAAAATATTTTAATCACTTACGTGTGTTGTTTTTCAGGATCTAAAAGTACTCAAGCTGCGAGGATGCCGCCTTTCGAATATTAACCCTCAGATTTACAACATTCTTGCCCACCTGACGGAGCTGGACTTGGGCCAGAATCAGGTTAGGAACATATTTTTTTCTGTATAAATAAAACTTACTGAAACTCTGGATATAGTAGATTTAGAAACAAATCTAAAAATTATAATAGTTATATCAGACTGTTTTAAAATTTCACCATTTTATGGCTGACGAATTAAGCATTATTTTTGAATGTTGGAGAATATGGTGAAGGTTCAATTCACGTCTTTATTAAATTCTACAAGTATAAGTCAAATTTAAGTTATTTGCTTGCGCAAATTTATGACAATTCTCTGAGAAACGGCAAAAATTGTTGAGTGAATTTCATTCAAATTTGCTTAATGATTTTTCGCTATTCGGCTCAGTTCAAGATCTCGGAAAACATAATTTTGCCGGATATTTGATCTCAACTAAATTGTAAGTCCTGAAATTTCAATGAACCTATTTATTCCGCTTATGCACCGAACAGCGTTTTATATTTGAAAAGAGTTTTCTGTTGAACTAATTTTGCATCGCAAATAATTATTACGCTGCGCTAATCCACGTTTCTTCTTCAAACTTCCAGATCAAATTTCTCGACCGGGAAGAATTTCTCGACCTGCGGCATCTCCGATCGCTGCGGCTGGACGGCAACCAGCTGTCCGTGATCGTTGATGAATTATTCACGAACCAAAAGGGACTAACTTACTTGGGTAAGTAGAAACATCCTCGCTAGTACTAGCATGTTTCTAATGATAAGCATCTCCGCCCTCAGACGTGGCCCGCAACCGGTTGGCCAAAATCGCCGACCGCGCGTTCGAGAACCTTTCGAACCTTACCTTCCTGGACGTGTCGTACAATAAGCTGTCCCACATCGAGCCGGTCTGCTTCCGGCCGCTCCGGAGTCTGCAGACGCTCAACATCAGCGGCAACGTGCAGCTGGATTTGAGCGAAATGGAGGACACGATACAGGTATGCCAATCAATCATAGATACAAAAGCTTTGGGATGCATTATTCGTACCCGAGGCGAAATTGTGAGCCACCCATTGTGCAGAGATCCCGCACACCGAACCGAAATGCACACATCGTTACTCATCGCACAACGTTGTTGCAACATAATCTTATCCCGCCTTTCCTCTCGCTTTTCTCGTCCGACGCGCCCAGGTCGTACAGAACGTCTCCGGACTGATGGTGGCCGATATGGGTGCGCTGCCCCTCAACCTGTTCGTCCCGTTCCGGCGTCTGAGCGCGCTCAATCTGTCCGGAAATCATATCGATAACATCACCCTGCAAATCATCGAACCGCTGGCAAACTTGTCGGTAAGTGTGAGAGAGTGTGATTCCCCGGGTGGTCTCTGCGTGGGACGTTTTCCCGTCGGTGGAATGGCTCATAATCACGATTGTGAATGCGAGCCCACCGACGAGTGGATGTTCATTTTTCAATAACGAAAAATCGTACGAGGCACAGAGCAAACTTATGCGCGCCGTAATTTTATATTTCCTTCGAACCGCAATCATAAATAATCGCACCGGTCCCCCGTACCAGACAATCAATGAACGTGTAGATGCACCCGAGCTGAACAGGCAAAGCACGACTCCATGCACTCTTACGCGAAGAAAATACACCACCACCATTCAGCGCCATCATTTGCAGACCACCACGCTTCAGCCGGCTCCGTATTCGGTTGCGCAAACGGAAGTGCACGCTAAAAATCACGCTCCATCCCTCTCGTGTAAGATCTTACGCGTGCTCAGCGGCAAGTGCACCGGATACGGACCTGGTATGTGCCGCGAGTGCAATCGGAAAGGACTAAAGAAGGTGCTAAACCCAAAATCTGTGTTTGAATGCCGTACCTCTTTTTA
>JXXA01010233.1:0-12750 GCA_000956255.1 Anopheles punctulatus | reverse complement strand
TGAGGTGCCAAAACGAACGAACGAACGGGGTTCTGAGGTGCTTTCGAGTTACACTCTCGCTTTTAACGCTGGTTAATGTTAACGTGTTTTATGAATATGAACCTATTAAATTTTTAACATTTTGGTACTATAAATCACAAAAAAAACATAGAAAAACTATCAATTAATTTAAAAGCAGATGAGGATCAGTATAAAAGATCATCTAAACAAATTTATGAAAGATGAAAATGAAATAGTTAATCAATTTTTTTATATATATCATGACAATTCTTCTCTTAATAAATTATTTTTTTTAATTCGTTAATCAATTTTGCTTTAAAACAGTAGGGAACTTTTATTTTATTAATTTATATAAAATGTTTCTGGATATGAAATTAGTACATATACTTGTTAAAAACTCAATCCTCACTCAGTGCGCTGAAATTGCTTTCACTTTTTTGATATTTTTCAACTTGTACTTCATCCCACCGCACGAATTTTATACTTTGACGATAATTTTTCTTTCTTTCAATTTGATTACCACCGTTTTTTTATTCAAGTTTGCCGGAAACAATCTACACTACCGGAACAGGAGCAACAAAAAATGGATCAGCAAAAAAATCGAACAAAAACCTGCGATCATCAGCGAGAAGTCCAGTCGTGCGTAGATCCTTTTCGAAAGGAGCTCGCAAAAAAAATTATAAAGAAAATAAACCTCAGTTGCACTGCTTATCTTCGCGTGCCCACTTGCGCACGCAACCGGGCGCAACGGGAAGCTGCGCAGAACGTCATACCACACGTATGCTGGCTTCATTCGCTTGCGTTCTTCGCAGGTTTCACTTGCCCGCTCATTACTCTGGATTCTCGCTTTCGTTTGCACTTTCGTTGCTTGCTACTGCGCTTTCGTACCGTCTTCTTTTGATTTCGTTTGTGCTTTAAAAGTTTTTTTTTCATTTGCTTATGAGTATGTTATTGTTAGCCGATCTTTTTAAGATTTAATATTACATACTTGCAACATATTTTGTTTTGCTTCATTCGGCTGTAGTAGCCGGTTGCTTGCAAGAGTTCCAAACCCCTTGGGAGAGGCGCAAAAGCACAGGTTGGCCTCCGGTAGCTGATCATTATTCAAACAATCATCCCTAATAACCGGTAATGCACGGACTGCCGAATGTGGACCGGCGGAAAACGGAGTCAAGTAGTGGTTGCAACGCTATAATGTTGCCCGAACATTTCAAAGCCGATAACGTTTCGCTTTTGCGGCAATCGAAGCTAAACACACCATTGCACCGTTTTCTCCTCATTCCATTAAAGCTGGTTTAGCGTTGATTAACGTTCTAGCGATGTTTAATGTCATTAGACAACGAACGAAGCGTTTTAAGGGTCGGTGCCGGGGAAGGAAATTGCAATGTTTAGCGATTTGCATTGAAAAGCATGAGAATGAGAGCAAAGCTCAAGTTGCAATCAATTAAATTTTAAGGTATGAGTAGGTGGTGTTAGGAAACCCGATTTCCCACGAAAGTTTAATATCAAAGTGAAAGAATATTTTAACAACGGTTAGTTTTGCACGTAATGAGTGAGGATGAGTGAATCTAAATTTTAACTCATTCGCACACACTTTAACTCACTCTCTCACTCACGTTTTCTATTTTATTATATGAGAGCACGAAGTTACGAACTTACTCACAATGAGATGAATTTAAACGTCATTAAATAAAAAGCTGAGAAAAGTTATTAAACATTAAGAACCACAAACATCAGTGAAAGGCAGTTTATTATATTACTGAATTTAAAATCGAACGTTTTTATCAAAAAACCGTTTAAGATAAAAAAGCCATTTCATTAGAATAAAAAATTTCAAATTTGTTGAAAAAAAAGATGATCAGGTAGACGTCAGGTAGATGATTGAAAAAACACGCGATAATAAACCACGAAAAGTAGAAAAAACTGCCAAAAAATCGAAAGAGGCAAGAGAAGAGAACTAAATGAGGTAAAAAAATCCTTCTACGTCACGGGATTTTGCAAAACTGCAGTTGCAGACACACCGTTCGGGATGGTTCGATCCACCTTGTCTCATTCTAATCTCGAGGGCGGTTTTCCGTTGCGTCCCCGGTTTCGCTTCCGATCTCCACACTCCACGCGTGAGCAGAAATCGCAACCGAATAGCGGAGCGAAATTTGAAATATGCGAACCAAGCTTGAAACGGATTCGTAGCAGGATTAGCGTGTGCGTGTTACACTGGCGCTGGCAAACAGGTACCGAACTCGGTAAGGTGTGAGAAATGTAAACTATTTAATCAAATTACACCCTCGAACCGTACGCGCCAGCGTTGACCCACGAGGAAGTGGACCGGTGGAAGTCGTGCGAAAGTGATGGGTAGGAGCAAAGCTGGGAAGGATCGGCGTGGCTGTTCGGTAACGGGCAAGCACATTTCAACAGGTAGCAAGCAGGCCACACGAACCCGGTCCGGTCGGTTCCCACGGCACGGTTGTTACAATTTATCATAAACATCTCCACCCCCGGAAAACTGTTTCGGACCACGAGGTCATCCACGTTGCCATCCAGACTTTCGGGTTCCCAGCCGCACTAGCGCACCGGCCGATTGCGAAAGACATCAATTAACCATCGATATTAGATCCCGCACATTCCAGCGCAGTCCACCGGTGGTGGGAGTGGTGGGTGGTGGTGCTATATTAACGCCGTCCAGTCGCACCGAAAACCACCGGCGAATAATTAGTGAGCTGAGAATAAGAAGCTCGGGCAGCGCCCTTCCCATTAAGATCAGCGCTAATCGTTCTCGAAGCTCCGAAACCATCCACCACCTCCACCAAATATTAGGTAAAAACGGTAGCAAAATTGTGTCGAGAAAGTCTACAAAGGTGGATGCCGCCGTTCGGGGGGGAGGAGAGAAAAAAAAACCTCCCCCGGGATGTTGATGACTGCCCGGGACGGAGCGCGTAAGGTTTTGTCCCACGGGCTGCTTCGAATGAGCGTGACGACGGTGGCGACCTCTGTCTGCTTCCTCCGGCTGAGCTGAGCTTCCACGCTTGCTTTGACTCATCTACATACCTACGGACGAAACCGGGAGGATTGTTTACGCTTATTAATTAAATTCAAATTATGATCTTTGGTTTTTTTCCCTCTCCTTCGCACTTACCCCCGCTCTCACTCGCTGTTTTCCTGCTCACACTTGACCAACAATTACCGGACCCCTGTTCGGCCGCGACGAGTACACTCAGCGACTTGCCGCGGTCGCGGATACTTACGGGACTTGTCAAAATGGTACGGTCGGGCCACCGGTTCATTCATTCGCTATGGTTTTCTCCCTGGGCAGGGGATGGGATTCATCCTCTGGAAGGATTTTCGTGCGGACTTGTGATTTCTTTTTGGGTTCTTCCGCGCTTTTTTTTCTGTTGTTATTCCTCTGCTCTCAACGTGCTTCTGAAAGTTATGCCGCTACGGCGCACATTACAAAGCCCGCACCGCGCGTTTGATGCCCTAAACCGCTTGGTGTGTTCCGGAAGCAGGTTCTAAGCGGTGGTTAAACATGATTGGGATTAACCTAAACGGCAGTTTGCGGTTTGTTTTGTTATGTTTCAAGCATTGGATGAGTAATGTCCAATTTGTGATGACATGCTAAAACCCAGTAGACGCTGGTTGCAAAGTCGATAGAAATTAGTATAGTGAGTAGATTTCAAGGTTTGAGTTTCAGGGCAATTATAGAGAATAAGAAAAAGGCTATTTGTGTTGGGTAAATAAAAAGTCAAAAATTAGTTACAAGCCTATCATGAACATAGGTTTGATAAGATAATGGTATATCAGTATAAATTATTTCTGATATATTTACTTATCAGCAGAAGAGGTTTACTTTTTAGATAACAGAGTAAAAACAGGTAAGACATTTCCACATAATTTATGGTACTGATTGATGGTAAACATACCATATAGAAATTTAATAATTCGAAAGAAATGTATAACTGGCTGTAACAATATCGTTTAACAATTGTTAATTAATTGTTAAAGGATGATTAAACGATTACATCAAACCATTAAAGCTACCAGTTACCCTGGAGAAATAATTATTTAATTAAAATGTCGATTACGAACTGGCCTAAAATTTTCTTCAATATTCTCAAAATCTGCAGATTTGCAAGATTTATTCTTATTTGACTCTAATTATGCGAAATTCATCGTTACTTTAAATATTACAACTTAATTTAAACTTAATTTAACTTACCTCAACCGTTATGAACCTAACAGATTTTCAAGTGGTATTTAAAATATTTATCATAGAAAAGTATTAAAAAATCAATTTACGAACGAAGTTTGAAATCAGATAGAAATTTGCCAACAAAGCATACTGAATAAAATCGGTTTCAAATTTGTGTTCTAAACGATCGCACACGGACGATTTGGTGCCAAACGTTAATACATAGTTATTGGCCCTACCTCGGTCACCCATACCCTGTAGTGCCACACGTCCCAGCAGGCCCGAAGCGAAACGTGTCGCGTGCGAAAATGATCCCTTTCAACCCGGCCGGCAACATTTCGACACGTTCGCCCGGACTTCCCGCGGCGATCCAGCGATGACGCGTTTCGACTGCCTCCGAGGTGTTAAGCTGAAAATGAATCCTAACAAGCGACGCAAGGATCCAATCAGACCGGGTAGCCCTGTACTGGAGGAAACAATTGCGTGCGAACTGATTACCGTGAAGAGCACTGGTTGTCATTTCGACCGCGCGGCACAAGCCGGTAGCCTGCGGGGGAATGAAGTACGAAAGACAGGCTGTTGGCAGCTTGGACAGGAGATCGCCCATAGGAAACGGTGTTGCTCGATCAATGTAATTAGAGCGACGTATGGCATAGCAGCGCTGAAAGCTCTTTTGAAGTGTAAATGAGACCTAAATTTGGAGCAAATTAGGTTCGCGAGGGACACTTAGCGTCACGTAGGCGCTCCCGGTTGCCCGCACGCAGAAGCATTCCAGAAGCAAAACAAGCCCCGAGGCCGGACCGGGCACGAATTCTCACAAAATCAAAATAACTCCACCGGCGGCACCGACCGATCAGGACGACCAATTATCGACAATTACCTGCGATCGGGCGGACTCATTTAATCACACTTGCGCCGGCGGGTTTCGCTTTCGCGTCGGAGGTCATTACTTCCCCCCAGGGCGGGTCGTACCAATCGGAAACGGGTCGCATTGCTCGGATTTTCCACCGGCCAGTGGCGCTTCGGACGTTCTAGGCAGACCCGCCGAAGATCTCTATCCCCCGATCGAACGCCAATTAGATCGAGCCCACGGTCCACACCGGTGCAGAAGAGTTCGAACGAAATCGCTTAACCTTCCAACCGGGCCGGATCGCCGGTTTCCAAAACGGAACGCCACAAACGCCACGGCCAGTAAGACGCATGGCAAACAATTTAATAAGCAATAATGACATTTCTGTGTCTCATCGATTCCGCTTCCAGGGCGAGATTGACGATACGTCCCGCGAGCGTGGCACGGAACTGATTCTTGCCCTTCGTTTTGTGTGATCGCGTCCGCGACGCAGCCGAGAACTTCCGCCGGGAGCTTCACATTTTTCCGATACCGATCACGGCCACTTACGTAACTCCCGTAAATCGGAGCTGGTGCTGGTCGAGTGTATTTTTTTTCTTTCCTTGCTTTCCCTCCCTCCCGGTAATAGCCCATAATTGAGACTGAAAAGTTGTACTGAATCCTACGGGATGAACCTAGGCGCACGGTGGTAGAAAGATCAGCGAGGGCGAAAGAAAATCACCGCTCGTAGCATATTTATTAATTATCTACATCGCTCGATACACGGTTTACGCTGCTGCTGCAGTTTTACGCCGGTGTCTTTAGATGCCTCGTCTACCTTGGGATGGTTTTGAGACGTTCAACCAATCTTCGACGGTGGAATTGGTGCTACAAGCGATTGCAATCTCGAGTGACAAGATTTTTCTGTAATTATTATAAAACTGCTCTAGATGTTCTGCTACCTTCTACGGATAGTTTTGTTAGAGCGAAATTGTTCAACTCGATTATTGAATTTCGATTGTTTAGAGTTCAATCGAACCGGGCGCACTGCCTCCGTTTATCCGCCGGTTCCGGTCCCGCGTAAGGGTCTTCCCACCTCCCAAAAAAAAACCGATCGTTCCCATCGATCCGCTCGAGCATGAAGCGCCCGACCGACCCGATGAGAACGAGATCCTCACTTCCGGAATGCGCGATCTTGCGCGAGCGGGCTCGATAATCGTTTTTCCTCCGCGATGATCATCGTGGGACACGGGACACCCGCGAGTCGACCGTTTTTCCCACCGCCAGCCAGTCGTTTGTTCGTCGTCATCGTCAAAGCTAAGCTAAGCGCGAACTAAATTGACCGTAAAATTTCAGCCACCCCTCTCCCCCTCCCCTCCTTTACCATCCTCGACGGGCGTGGAATATTAGACGCGAGGAGGTTCGGTGGATAATTAATTTCTCAAGCTCACCGGCTTCGAAGTTGTTGTGTCGGTAAGCGGGCGGCATCGCGTAAAGTGATCGCGAACGCACGATGCTGGTGGTAGTTGGATATTTCTAGTGCAAGCATGAGGTAGAGAAGCAAAAGCAACCCTAACTGTTTTGAAGTCCATTTGTAGAAGTCTATGTTCTTTTACATCACCCACTGTATTTAATTATATTTTAATTAAAATTTGAAATTAATAATTTACTTATTTTTATCAAGAATGTCCATGTTGTCTTTAATAATTAAATTAAATCATTACTCAATCATTTCAATCATTAAATTTGATTAAATCATTTCATAAAAATATTTTAATTTTAGTTTTTAAGTTTTTTTAGAGAGTTTAACCCTGAAGGTCTTCCACCTCCGCTTTGAAAATATTTTAAGTAAGGTTCATGTTCTAACAGTACACAAAGTTTGGTAACTTTCAAAATATTCACACCTCCATGCTTTTTTAAAAAGAAAATACACTCATTTAATCAGCCAAAATTTTTTTAAAATTTCTTCTGTTGAATTAATTGTAAAGCATTTCAAATAAAAATCACCAATAATTGATTTAAATTACTAACATAGTCAGTAAAATCTGCATGCAAATTAATAGGAATTAAATCGAAAAGCTACGCACTCTCCAATGTATTTTACACTTGGAGAACAAATCCCATTGATTCATCACACCCCGGTGTTGACTAAAATGACACTAAATGTGCGGAGCTGTGAGTGATGTGCCACCGGAATAATTAACTTACGACTATTTCCTGACATCCACTATCATTAGCACACCTGCAGTGAGCTGTAATAAAGCTTATCTTAACACAATATACTCACCGACGGTGCATGGATGGCGTGGCAGTCGAAGCAGCGATTACTTCGCCCGGTACGAAACAGATCCTTTAATTCAATTGGTATCGCTATCGTTATGGCAGCGTTTGGCTCACGTGTCACCGTCGCGCGTGAAGGTTAATTGAGTCGTAAAATGCATCACACCGGGTGATAAGAGTAGCAGCCGTGTCTGCAAACAGTCAGCCCAGAAGGAATCAGCAGCGACAGCAGCAGCAGCAGCAGCAACAGCAGCAGGAAGCTGCTCTTTACGATGACCAGGGGGCCAGATGCTGCGTTTGGCAATGCTCCTCTTGTACTGGCCTAGTGTCCTTACATTGTCTTCGTGGTACCTTACGCGTAATTTCGTGCCGGCAACAAACTGGTCGCCTCTAAACAGGGTGACGATAAACAGACGGAGGCAATCTAGTATCTAAATTGCTTTCCGAACTTCTGGTGCAGGACGCATGCGTCGGTAACGTCAGGGGTTTTTGGAACGCTGCATTGCCGCTTATCTTCACACCTGATCGGTTATCTCAATTGCTTACCTTGTAACCGGGGGCTAATTTACGAGCTTAGCGCATGTTACTGTTTACGCTATTTACACCAACCGATGCGGACTGATCCTTTTCTGGTTTTCTCCCCTCCTTTTTTCCTCCTTCTTCGGGCGTCACCGATTCGTCGAGCGTCGTCACTCTTCAATCTTTCGGACACCTCCGTTCAGCACCGATGACATGATGACATGCGAAGAGTGCGACGACAACGCGGCGCTTTAACGTTCGTGCGGTGAAGGTGATGGAGAGGTGAAAAATCGAAAAAAGAACGAATGAGCAATGGGAAGATTCCGGCAGAATCAGCGGCAGCAGTGTCATTCCGTCGGTATCCTTCCAGACATCGTCTCTCGAGCGCACGGGATAGACATACAGCACAAGATGTTCGCCGCCACGATACACAAGTACCGGGGTAAGGAAGGATACCGATCTCGGGTATGGCACAGTGTATCGCTCATTACCTAATTACGGCAACGGCTTCGTTTCTTGGAAAGGCGGGCGCACGTAAATCGATTCTCGTCGCAAAGCTCCCGCCACGCAGGAGCAACTTTTCAACGAAACGACGCACCGATGAATTAACGATAATCCAGCCGAAGCTCGCCAGCAGCTAGTGGAAATTATTTCCATCGATGATCTGATTTTTGCTCCTGGGCTGCTTATGAAAATTGAAACCAGCCGGTTTCAGCTGGTGCTGGTTGTGGAGTGAGTCGAAGGCGCTTTTGGACGGGAGAGATAAAAGGTGCCTAATTAAAGGATTTGAATGTCAATTTAGAGATTTTATTCTTAAATGAAACGTGGCTTCTAACCATTCCGATGCTGGAATCATATTTAGCACATAAAATCTGGATGACAGTATAATTTTTATGTATAATTGTATAATTTTATCCATTTTTCTATAATAATGTATGTATAATGTATAATTTTTAAACACATTTATATTTAAATGCTGCATCACAATATACGTCGAGTCTTTAAAATGATGTTGTACGCGTCCGTTTTTTTTGTATTCCATTTGTGCTACTTTAAGAATACTTTCGGTAATGAATCTTTCCAAACACATTTTCTCTATTATTATTCCGGTTTTATTTCTTGTTTGTTGAATTTTCTATCCGTTTTTGGCAGATGGCTTTCTTTTCGACGGATTTTTTCTCTCTGAATTTTTGTGTTCTATTTTGCTTAATGAAAACAAAACAAATACGTCACAAGCCTTAATTATTTTAGCTCTGTTATGTTTTATAATTATTCAATTTCAGTTCTTGTGGAATTTTACTACGTACATATTCGTTTTATTTTGGTTCAATCGCTTTATGTTATTATTAAATTTGCATTTCAACTACATTTTGAAACATCACCAATCTCGTGTCAATAAAAATCGCTCGTGATTGGATAGTTGGAAAGCAACAAAAAATTTAAAAAAAAACGCAAAATAAAGTATTCGTCCTCAAAGAATAAGCAATTCTCAAGCATTATTCTGCGTTACAACCGAAAATAAAATCGATATTCCTCCCATGTTTTGTGTGTGGAAAATATAATTCATGTAATTTTATTTTTCCATCATCGAATAAAAATCGCGAAGTAAATTTAATCAAATTATCAAATTGTAGCTAACTATTTTATCGAAATACACATCCCGTTTCATCAAATAAGTAAAAACAAAATTGATATGAATTTGTTCCTGGGCAAAAAATAGACTAAAATGTGTGCCAGATCGATGTACGTATTTTAAAAATTCTAATAAAACCCCAGCCTCCAGTGCGAGTCGTTATGCAAATTGCGGCGGAATGGTTCATATTTTTCGCACTCGCAGCCGATGGAGGCACATCGATATTCAAACTCGCTGCACTTGCCCACTAGACGGTGGATGATGACGACCGTGAGGGTGTGCAAAGGATGTTTTTTTTTTCCTTTGGGTATATAGCGAAAGCATAAAAAGAAGAAAAAAATCACAGTGGAAATGGGCCACCGACCGTGACGGCCGGGCAGAATCTGGATCTGCATCTAATAAATCACATAAACTCATCAATCTGAAATCGACCGAGATTCGTTCGAATGGTTTTGGTGCAGGCGGCGGTTGGTGTTGGTCCGGATCGGATCGAACGGATTGAGATAGGGACACGCTGAAGGGTCAATCGGAAAACGGACACCGAAAGCAAATCGAGCATTGCCCGGCACGGCTAGATGGATGGATTTTCGACTGCCAGTTATTGGATTCTGCCTTCCGCCGGCTGATGACGGATCGGTGTCCTATCCCCTTGACCGAACCGTAAGAGGATCGTCTCCAGAATCGCTTTAGTCCGGTTCGTTCGGCTCTGTTTGCCTCGTTTACCGGTCAGGAAAATAAAACATTCATCCTAACGGAACTGTGAATCACTTTAATAGTGTGTTTTCATATGAGAAGGTCGAAATTCATAGGAATTGCCTCAGGTGCTGATGCATAACATGCAAAATTAGTTATACTCCCTCGTCGGTGCAATACCGGTGAATGTGCCGTTTTTTATCGAACGAGATTGGTTGTTTTTTTTTTATTTGCGCTAAGACAATTTTAGCACTTTTACACACTTTGACGCCTACGTCTCAACTAGAATGCAACGAAAATGGGAGGAAAAAATCGGATTTTTAATCCGAGCACTTGCACGCAGCTGTGCATATTAATTATGGACCGGACCACATTCGAACTGGCCCGAGCATATTATGTGCGTTTACCCTGGATGCTCCTGGAGCACACTGGCACCATTAGTTCGTCAAATATTAATCGGCCTGATTCCATTCCCCGTGTTTGAGCCGTGGTTTACTCCCAGTGCCGAGATTGCTGATTGTGGCATTTTTCCGCTGCGAGGGATTATATCCAAGGGGTTGTTTTTTTTTCTTCGTTCGATTCGTTCTCTATCGGTTTCACTTTATTTGCATCTCCCGGCGAAGATTTCCATCCCTAGCGAACCCTGCAGCAGAGCATCCATTTGGATGAGCCAAAGTTTGCTCGGATATGCATGTGCGTGTGTTTTACGTGTGTTTGCACAACGGAATGGAATATTTATGTATCCATTTCCATCCATAATCGATAGTTCACCGTTCCTCGTGTTTTAACGCTGTTCGGATGTTCCAGAATATGAAATCGACTAACGACGGTTGAGTTTTGATTTGTTTTTTTTTGCGAATTCACTCTATTTTTATGTCAGGTGATGGTGAATTTTAAAAGAATATTCTATCAATTTTTGTATACTTAAGAAGTTTACTGGCAAAAACTAATTTCTGTTGTGTCAACTCAAATGAAAACTTGCATTTTTTTTTTAAATCGATAGAGACAATATTACCCATATCCTAAGAATTACATGTATTCTAAAATAAAAGTTTAAATTGCATAATATGGATCATTCAAAAATCGTTTCATCATGAGGAACTTATTGAAATGCATTTGCATTTTGTAGTTTAATGGAAAAATTAATTTCTTTTTGTTCTAGCAAAGTTTAAAACCGATATAAAATATAAATATTTAATTTGAATAAATACATTAAAGAACTCGTCACGAGATGGCGCCAGTGAAGCAAGGTTTGATTTTTTGTAAAAATAAATATTAACATCGAAACAACTCTTTTGAACAAAACTGCGACAGTATTTTTAGAATGAATAGTGAAATGAATGGTGAAAATATCGTGTTTCAAACTATTATAACTCCTGGTCTAGTTAAATAAATCTCCTTGTATTATCATAACCGTTTGAAGATTAATTTTTGCATAATATTTGTATCGTATGATTCACGGGGATGCGTTGTCAACATTTTTCTACACAGTATGTAATATTCTTATAAAAAAAACCCTATAATACTATTTGTCATTAACAGCAAAAAGTTCGTTCTAATAAATATTCATTTAGTGTGGATCTCGAACGGGGTAAAGTTTGGCCAACGGATAATGAGCGAATATTTACATTTATATTTTAAAAACGCTTCTCACCTCAAACCATAACGCACGCTGAAACAAAGAAAGAAAAAACAAGGGGAAACAAGTCAAACCCTTCATCACCCAAAGCACGACTCATCAGTTGTCTCACAACTGAGGGCAGGAGAAGCGAAATCGCTGCCTCCCGCCAGCTAATAAATGCATAACGGCAAACGCTGGGGCTGAACGTTTTTCGCCTCCGGAATGCTTCACCTCCGCTTCCACGCTGCATCGGCAGACGGAACGTTAGCAAAAATGTGCAGCCGAGAAGAATGTGTTCTCTCTCGCTCGAGCGATGCGAGCTAAAATCAAGGGAAAATAAAACACTGCGCACCAAAAGCTAGCAAGTTAGCAAGACAATAAAATCGCGCGGCACTCGAATGTGCGCCCGTCCGAATAACTTCGCCCCGATCGTGACCATAACGTCGCGAGGGGGGGAAAAAATGGTTCGTAAGGGCCCCCTATCCCGGATCGAGGACGATCTTCGATCGATGCGCGCCGATTACCGATTCCGAGTGATCGTCCGGCCACGGCAAGGAACGCCCAAACACGGAAAAGGAATGAAATTAATAACTCATAAGAACGCAATTTAAATAATTTTGATTTTTAATTAACCATCGGCGCGTCGTTCGGCGTCCAACGTCCGACGATCGGGGGTCTCTCGCTCTGCCGCTCGGTCAGCCCAGTAGCGCCTTTTGTGCTTCCTTCTAGGGCGATTTTTGGGCGAAATGGTTATGATTTCCTCTCCCGAGACGCGGGACCTGTCCTTCTACAACACGCGAGCGCTGTGAATGACGGATCGACCGGGCGACAGGGCCTACCGTCCGTCCGGAAAGTTCGTCCCACGGGAGGTACACCTTCAGCGATGGGTGCCCACGATTGAGAAGTTATACGCTTCGCTCGATCGATCATACATTTTCGCGCCCGGAATGATGAAATGAGGGCGACCGAAAGCGTCCCGCACGACGACG